>JARYGA010054969.1:0-46128 GCA_030545235.1 Helianthus tuberosus
TAGCCGGCCCATTTGGTTACGACAGAATTTTGGGCCTAGGGCCCTTTTGGCGAAGATCCTCTTGGCGAAATACATTCTTCGCCGTGATGTGTGAGTGACGAAGAATCAACCTTCGTAGAAGGTTGATTATGACAAAGGACCACTTCTTCGTCGAGGGGTTGTTGTGACGAAGAACTACTCTTCGTAAAAAAGAGTGTGGTATGGACAAGTTATGACCCAACATTAAACTAAACATCAAACACATTTTCTAACTTCCATATAGCAACCAGACACATAGTATTATACTCATTCACAATTAAAAGCACAAGATACAACGTAAAAGCGAATTGTAAAAACAAGATTCGTGGAACAAGTGACGCATAGAGAAAGACCTTGAAATGTCGGGTTGTCACAAGTTGAATTTCCAATGTCCAATATCAAAGACTTCAACTTTCACAAAGACAAGAGAAAGACCTTGAAATTTCGGGTTGTCATAAGTTGAATTTCCAATGTCCAATATCAAAGACTTCAACTTTCACAAAGACAAGAAATTCAGTTCGATAAGTGAATAACAAACTGAATTATGAAAACGTACAACTACCATCTTGACCAAAATCTTCAACCAAATGTAAAGAGACATTTAATTTTTAAAAATTTTACTACCCCTTTTCTTTGCAAAAACTCTCAAAACATCCAAATAATTTCCAAGTTGCAAAAACTCAATATTGCAAACTTGAACTTAATCTAAGGCCCACGTGTCTTGTTGTTATAACCGGCCCAAATATTAATTCTCTGTAACGATTCACTTGAATTAAGTAGTCATAGCCCAAAACCAATTACTATAGCAATTCTCGGTCCACTATGTGATCCACGAATTTTAGTGGTCCATCGAAACAATCATGCCAATTCAAAGGCTAGCATGCGTCAACGCTTTTGGCCGATACATCGATGTATCTTGTCGGCATGGTTACGCTTCTTCTAGAGTTAGTTTCTAAGGCTCTTTTGGTTGGGCACGGTTATGCATCTGCGATGCACAACTATGCTTGGTTTCACTTGGTGATTTTCTTAACCGTTTTTCATTTTTTGCCCATTTATCACTGAGAAGCCAAATGCAACCGCAAAGGAACCGACTAAATACCTACCGTGTGAAAGTGTAGCCAAAATGGTTGAATATGAGATGAAAGTATTTTGAAAATATGTATAAATGATAGCAAATCAACAAACAACAAAAGTAACGTCCTCGAAAATTTATAAAATAAAATCAAAACCTTTATGTAAACTCGCCCAACGCCTCACCGGGTGTCAAAACGTGAAAAAATCGATGTCGAATATGTATACAATTTTAACGACATGTACATAAGTGATTAGATAACTTGTAAATTATCACGCACAACTTTGTTTTGAATGAAACTTACGTCGAAACTTCGATAAGAATACGCAAACATAGAAGAATTTTTTTATATTTATAAAACATCATATTTGAAGAGTTATAAACGAAAAAAAATAGTTGAAAAACACAAGAGTAGGACAAGTGACGAGTGTGGTTAGCCAAAAAAAACTTAAAAGAAACAGCTTGAAAGATATAGGTTTTTTAATGGTAACTAGTTTTTTATATCGCGTGTTGCAGCGAAACCGAGCAAATGATAATGTAAAACAAACGTGATTTGAAAATAAAGCATGTTTTTTAGATAGTCAAACCATTAGAACGATTTCGTTTATCATCGTACCGTCTTATAATACCAAATAAATACGTTTGAGTATAACCTCGTTTTAACAAAACTTATAACGGAATGTCAGGGAAAGAAATCAAGCACAACTACATACCTAAGTTTCTAGAAAAAAGTTATAAACGTAACTTATTAAAGAAGTATAAAATTAATCGATAAATTAATATATGTTAAAAAAAGAAAAAAAAACAATTATTAAAAAAGGTAAAGGAAATAGATGTTTACAAAAAAGAAAAATATGTTATTAAAAGTAAATATAATAATAAACTATTATAATATATTAAATAAGATTGAAGGTCCTGTACATTAATTCAAAAGTGTGAGAAGTGTGATAAACATTGTGGAGATGACATGTGTCCTCAATCTAGATTAATTTAAAAGGGTAAACAAGTATTTTTCTTATTAATTTAATTAATTGATAACCTTTCATAACCGCCACCCTTAATTATAGGAATACGAATTAAGAATTAATCTACGAATCTGTGTCATCTCGTTCATCAATTATTAATTATGAAGATCGCAGATTGAAAATTTATAAAGTGTTATATAGTGATGGAAGCAGAATGAAGGTTTTTATATAACACTACAAATCTCTATAAAACACTACGAATAACATATAACACCATATAACCCTTTTATAACTCTATATAACACTACAACATTATATATAACACTGCAACCACCATTCAGAACTGTATAGTGTTATATATTTTTATATAGTGTTATATGGTGTTATATAGTTTTTTTTGGTGTTATATAGTGTTATACGATGGATGTATAGTGTTATATAGTGTTATATGGTATTATATGGTGTTATTTAGAGTTATATAGTGTTATATTTTTCTGATAGCATGTCTATAATAGATGTATAGTGATATATTGTTATATAGTGTTACATAGTGTTATATGGTTTTATATGGTGTTACATAGTGTTATATGGTATAGTGTTATATATTTCTTGTAGCAGTTACATATTTCTGATTTTTTAGAATGTCCGGTGTAACACCTGTGCCTTCACGGCTATCAAACAAATACCGAACCAATGAAATATTATATTTCATACTTGGGATTTGTAAAAATATGTGTATCATTTGCACATATCAATTTTTGATCAATTCCAAACTCTAAATCGCTTTCTGGAAGGTTATACGCGCACCGATGCGTAAATATAACCAGTTTAATGAAACGAACACTCTGGAATAGTGAAATAGGCTAAACATACCTTAAATAACCTTTACATAACTTAGAAATAAGATTTGGAAGGTTTGGTATGCCAAAAGCAAGTTAATTCGTCTACAGGGACTAAATATGACAAACTGCGAAAGTATGCCAATTTGAACTGTAACAGACATTCCGGAACATGACCATAAGTTAAACACACCCTAAATATCCTTTACATAGCTTAGAAATAGGCTTTTAGGGGTTCGGTGTGCTAAAATAATCTTTTGTGTCATTCAGGGACTAAAAGCGTCAAAAAGTGCACAAGTTTGTATTTTCGCGCACAACTTACGTTCTGAATACATCCGGACATCCAAAAATTTATGTAAGAACTAAAATATTTTATTTTAGTGTTTGGCATAAGAAAAATCCATTCGTTTCGTCATTTGGATCGTTTTTCGCGCTTATGCGCATTCCGTCGTAATTAAGCGAACATCGCGTTCGTACGACCAAACGAACCAACATCCGGCATATTTTTGAGCATGTTTCATGTCCACAATGTTTAGGCATCATTTTAGGGCCTTAAAGTTGGCTTTACGGGCCTTAGAAGTATCGGAAATGGCCTTAAACACGTGCAGGGGCTGAAACTGTCATTTTGGAAACTTATATTCAGATCAGAAGCTCCAGGCGGCCCGCATTACACTTGCCTGATCCTGAAGCGGGCCGCGTCCGACTTCCTGACCAGATAAACTGCATTTAACAGCAGATTCCAGCTGTTCTATCCACCACCACACATTCACACATGCTTAGTCAGCTGATAAGGATCAATTTTAGCCACCATAAGGTTCCGACACTTGTACGGATGCGATTAAAGCACGGTTTCCATGAAACGATCCTAACGGTTCGGGTATTCCTATAAATACCCATCCACCCCCATTGCTAAACTCACTAGAATTCTGATTTGAGGAGCTCTAAGTTGAAACCATTGTTTCATACCTGAGCTACTTGGACCGGGATTAGCATTCGGGGACCCTTCGTAAGTATTCTTTCGTTCTTTTCTTTATTTTATTGCTTTTCGAGTCAGAAAGTCAAACTTTGTTTGACTTTCAGCATTGACCAGTTTATGGTCAATGCGAAGTTCGTTTGAACTTCGCAACGTGAGTGTAATCACGTTGGTTATAGTCCCTTGGGACTATGCCTGCTGATTACCACGTTGTCTAGGGTCGTAGGGTAAGCGATCTAATAAATCGCTTATACCTCGAACCCGACCCAGTTTGGTCGATCATTAGGATCCGACCAAACACAATAGGTGACCATAGTATATAGGGAATAACCTTCCGAGGTTATACCTTATGGTCGCTACGTTTAAGTAGTTGTATGATAGGTAGTTTATATGCCTTAGGTAAATTACCAGAATACCCTTTTCATGTATAATTGGTAATTAAGCATATGTAACCTAAACTTTTGTCACATAACTGATTATGTAACATGTTTAGGCATATAACACTTGTCATAGGACTAGTTAGACGGTCCGAACGCGTTTCACGCGCACGACGCGTTAAAGTAGCATAAACTACCTTAATGGGTCGCGATGGGTCGAAAGCACTTAGGTTAGGTTTCATTTAGTGTGTAGGCTTTGTTAAACCATATGACACGAGTCTCCATACTCGTTTGGTTTACGAACCCTCATTCTATCTAAATCCTCCGATTTAGGTCCGGTTTATTAACATAGTTACCTATATTAGGTGCCGTTTGATATCCGCGATCTCTAGCATTGTTTGGTTGTTACTCAAGGACTACTAAGCAATCTCAAGTGAGTACATAGACCCCTCTTTTACTGTTTTCCAAACATTTTGGGGTGGAACACATGTGCCTACTTGTTACTTTCCTGCTTTCCTGTTTTCACATCATATACCGGCTATGTTTGTTAGTACATTATAGTACATGATTTCATTGTTTTCATGCTATGTATGTCCATTTAGTACATGCTTAGTACATTCTTTTACATTGCATCTCTGTTGCATATGTTCCAGTAACATATGGACACATTGTTTTACAGCTCTACCTTGTATGTTTACTCTAGCATACTAGGTACATTATCTTCATCACATGCTTACATTTTGGTATGACATTTGGTTTGTTTAAATGAGACAATGTACATTCATTAACACCGATCATGCCGCTCGGTAGTAGGTAGTGGTACCATAGGACTTGACAAATCCCATTCCTGAAATCTCGGGTTTGTTTGGACGTAAGGAATGACCGAATCCGAATACATATTCTTTTGATAACTCACTTTTACATAGTTATCCGACTGTCTCAAGGCTTGGATGTATGAATTTTCACAACACCGCATAAATGTTCATATTCAGTATAGCATGCATATATTTTACAAAACATAACTTTGATTTAAACCAAGTTTTACTTCAATACTTTGTTTTGTACATTTTTACTTATGGTTTAAGTAGTCTTATTTTACTTACCATACATATCATTTGGGTTACACATTACTTGACTACTTTTGGACTATAAACATTTGACATGGTTTATACAAGGACTTTTGACTATTTGTTTAAACATAGACTTATTACATTGTTGGTTTGGTTTGAGTAAGTGACTTAAGTAACGAGGCGTGTGTAATACGATACAAGCATGGTGGATACGCCGCTGGTACTTCCTATATATAAGTGCTTGTATGATATCACATATTGTAGCGTTATTTGAATCATTTCAATTTGAGATATATAACATTTTATACAAATAACATACTTTTCACAAGACATTGTTTTACAAAACAACTTATCTTTTACAAACTCATTTTACTTGGTTATTCATTTAACCATACATAATTCTCTTACTTATACATATCATCTGATCTTATTGCTTTTTAAACGATTTACAAAACAAAGCAAACTAAAAGGTTCATGACTAAACATTTTCTTAAACATAAGTCATGAATCTCATTTTCACAAAACCTATGTATCTCACAGGTATTTTATGCTGACGTACCTATTTTCACATGTGTTTTCAGGAGATGATGCATAGGACTTATCAAGACATACTTAGGCGGACTTGTGCCTTAGTGACTTAAAACGAGACAAGAACTAGTTAATTTATGTTGTGTACTCTTTACTTCTTGTTTAAAGACAATGTAACTCGCTTGTTTGATGAATAAAACGAAACTTTAATATCCATGGTTGTGAAACATTAATTCTGTTACAACACTCCCCGATGTTTCCGCCACGTTTTGTATGTTCTACGTGGTCGGGGTGTGACAGAAAAGATGGTATCAGAGCCCATGGTTATAGGGAATTAGGTTATTAGTAATGCTTTGACCTAGTTTATAACCTTTCTAGGACCCTAACGCGAGTTTACTTGCGTTTAGTCATAAAACAATACTGTCACCTATCCTTAGGCGACAACCACAACAAGAACATAAATTTCAAAACCGCTTTGAAAACTAATCATCTGTTCTAGGATAATTGATTACTAGGTTTTGAACCCTCTGTTATAAGGTTGTGAACTCTCTATTATATGGTTTTGAACCCCTTTGAGTTTTCAAAATCTCGTCAAGGTTTTGGGTTTTAAATAATGTGAACACGTGCAAACTGGAAGGGTGAATGCCTGTATTCTGGGTTTTCTGTCTAGGCAAGCACTTCGTATACATCTCATCAGACGCGAGACCAGTTGTGCTTACCTGGGAATTCTTGGAATGAGTGTTCACTTATAGGCGAGCATGTCTTCGCGATACATTATTTTTGACCCATTTACTTTGATTTGTCACCATCTCATTTGTGTAACAACCTTGGTTTTCAAACATGTACTTGTTTGATACACACATCGCATTTTGAAATGCAATTTGTTTGATTCATACTTGTTTTATGCTCTTACATACTTTACCGGCCCAAACACGGGAGTATTTGTATTAATAATTGAGTTTCGTGCTTAAAAACAAGGTTACATTAGTTACAGGGACCAAACGTGTCATTTTGTGAAAGTATAAGTTAAGGGACCAAATTGTCATTCCTTGAAATTTGTTTGAAAACTCTGATTTTAAATCCGTAGGTAAAACCGTCACTATTTTACAAAATGAAAAGTTCGGGGACTAAATTGTAATTTTTGAAACTTGAAAGTTCGGGTTAAAAACGTAAAATTTGTAAAAACATAAAGTTTAGGGTTTAAAATGTAATTTTAGAAACTTATATTATAAAACAAATAAACATATATATTTTTGATATTAAAGTCCAAGGACCATTCGGTCATTTTATCAAACTTGTAGTCTAGGGACTATTTTTGTCATTTCTGAAACTGATTTTCAGTTAAAAACCCTAACCAGGTTAAAATTTATAAAAGGAATTCAAGTTTAAACACTAACCCAATTAACAAGTCCAGGGACCATACTTGTCGAATTTCAAAGTTATTTAACCGGATTAATCAACCCAGTTAAACATTTTATTAAGGAAACATGTTTTAAAAACTAACTCTGTTAGACTTTTTAGTTAAATACTGAGGGACCTGTTAGGATTAATCAAGAAACACCAGGGACTGATCTTATAACTTCGATTCAAACCGGTTATTACCGTTTGTATCGCCGGAAATCGGTCCAAAATGCAAACAGAGAAAGCTCACTGATCGAACATGCACGCTGCTTGTTCTCCTCGACATTTAGAATTGTCCAAACACCTTAATTGCACCAAACCATGCAAACCTGTCCTCATAACCGGAAATCATTTTTAAAATTTAAGTAATCAGAATCAAAATTATAATGAAAAAAGGCAATTACAATGCAATGGCAGGTAGTCGGGCAACAAGTTGTGCCGCCACCCCCTTTTGAATAGAAAAACCAATTCTACTAAATACAAAGTTTGAAACCTTTAGCGACGTAGAATTACTATTAACGACTTTTTGAACCCGATTCAAGAGTCGCACAGCTTCAGGAGCGAGACCACCAAAGGTATCAAACGCAAACGGGACAAACACATGTTGATTCTCCCGGCAGGCTTTCTCATGTTTTGCCACTTTGCTCGCCTCTGCCTTGAGCACCGCTTGCCCTACGACAAAACCCTTTTCCTTGAGCCCGACAAGGGGGGAGACTCCAAGCTTCCCGAACCCTTTTCCTTAAGTGGAATCTGTTTTGTCTGAATCCGGTTGTCTGAGGATCAATTGAAATTGTTATAACTTTCCTGCAAGCTTCCCGAACCCACTGAACCTTTCAAAACACACAAACACCTCGTAAAATACTCTGTTTGAACGACTGTTACATCGCCGGAAGTTGAGCTCGCCGGACATAGCCGGAAGCACACCTGAGACGATACCGGACCTCTTTTCTTCTACATTTCGGTATAAATTCGTTTGTTTATCGTCCCTGAAACTTCAATTTAGAATTGGTGCATGTTTGATCGGTTAATTGTACGTGTTGACTTCTGTTGACTTGAGAATTGGGGAAGATGAAATTTGATTTTGGTATTTTAATTTCTATTTTTAAACAGTTTACAAATTATTCCATATTAATTCGATACTAAATCTGTAAGATCTTAAATTTTTATCATATATTCCTGATATATTAGTGTATTTATTAAAAATGTAAAAGTTTGTAAAATTTGTATATTTCTATTTTATTTTAATTAGAAACTGTTCTGACTTAAAATAATTATATTAATTCGAAATTTTAGAATTAATTTATGAAATTTTTGTGTTAATTATATTGAACATTATACTTTGTAAAAATAAATTTTTATAAAATATTTGAGACTGTTTTGATATTTTTATAATTAAAACAGTTAAATCTCATATTTTTATTAAGTTTAATTGTATTAATTTAATTATTCTGAGTTATAAATTATATCCAAAATTATTTTTATAATTTCATGCATGTTATTTTGAGATTATTAAAAACCAGAAACCATGTTTAATTACTTTTCATGTTATTATTATATAATAAACTTTATAAAATTAGTTTTTGTGAAATTATTCTTTTAATTCCAGAATATTATATAAAATTTATCAAAGGCCATAATATTTATTTTAAATCTGTATTATTTCATGTCATTATTTAAAAATATTATTTCTAATTTTTCTATTTTAAATAATTATTTAGGTAATTATTTATACAATCATTCTGTCATTTCATTTTAACATTTAATTAAACTGTTTATTTAATATATTTATTTTTCTGCCATGATAATTATTTTCAATCTGATTTATACTTGTTATACAATTAAAATATCATTTTTAATTATTCTGCCCTAAATTTAATTATTAGATAATTAATTTGTACAATTATCACATTATTCTGAAAATACATATGTTTTGATGATACTGAATAATTTATAAATTCTGTAATCAAATTTGGACTTTTGAGTTATATTTCAAACTCTTAAATTATACAAACTGTTTACTTAATTTTTAAAAGATATATATATATATATATATGTACATAAATAAACTTAAGGTATAATTATTTATTTATATGTATATATTACTTGCTTAAATATACAAATAATAGTATTTTACTTGTTATTTGTATAATCTAGTGACTATATAAACACTTCTCAAATTTATCAAATTACCAAGTGTTCCCCAAACAGATTGTCAAATCGTACAACACAAAACCTTGTCAACCGTTTATACAAAATCACAGTGTTGCCCTTGTTAATGCTATGTTCCATATGTGTTGTTTCATGCATGTTTATAGAGTAGCGTGGAAAGACTTGTTCCTGCAAAACTCTTATCTATATACTTGTTTGGAATGTGATTCACAAGCAAGGTGAGTTCATAGTCCCCCTTTTTACACTGTTTTCGGGGTGAAACATATGTTCTATTGTGTTACAAATCTTTTTGCATAATTGGTGGCTATTTTGATTGTTTCTTGCAATTGTTGATTACTTGATGCTTAACTTACATTCATTAACTCCGATCAAGCCGAGCGGTACATTATAGCGCTATAGGGGGAACGCCTCACCTGACTTCATGGTCAATTGTTGTTGTTGTTGTTGATAGTCATGTTAGTCATTATACGAAGTCTGGGTGATCAATGCCGTGTCATGCAACAAAGGTTTGAATGTTAACCAAGCGGGACTTGTTTCAATCAGTTGTTTTAAACATATCAAATGCCACATCGTCAAACATGTTGTTTCATTATCACATTGTTGTTTATTACCAAACTAACCAAACCTATGAACTCACTCAGCCGTTTGTTGACCCGTTTATTTTAACATATGTTTCAGGTGTTGATTGTTTGAAGTTAGCTTTGCTTATGGATCACATAGGATTACTCAAGACAAGTGCCTTAGCTAAATAAAAACAAGACTTTTGTGGACAATGTGTTATAGTTGCTATGTACTAGTTTGGATGTGAATGCAATCCTACCAATCAACTTAATTATATTTCAACTTTAATTTAACCACCATGTGCTCATATGCATTCTATCAAGTTTCGTGATGCCCTCGACGTTTCCGCCTCCGGTCAGGGTGTCACAATTTGTTTGCCTTAGGTAACAAACAAATGATCACAATTTTCATTCGTTACCATTCTGTATTGATTTTCCAATAACCTTTCACTTGTTTCTTCCTATGACTTTCATTTCCTTCTAGAATGTCTATTCCTTTCAGCACTGGTCAAATGCCCGAGCGAACAACCAAATTTGTCTAGCAAATAGGCGAAGTGATTCAAAAGACTGTGGATTTAGGTATTGCCATGGCTCATCTCAACAATGAAGCCTCTCGTCTCGACAATGAAGCCACTCAAGAGCCACCAAAGGAAGCAGAAGTCAGGCTTGCACCAACATCAAGGAAGCGTAAGGCTTCAAGGAAACCCGCAGCGGTTACACCTAGTCAAGCGGGACCTAGCCAGTGGCAAGGCCACCAGCTAGGAAGCCGTACTTAGGAACTGCTCCTAGGTGCAAGCGATGCAACGGTCATCATTCAAACCTCATACCCTGCTTCAAAGGTACCTACTGTGGACGGAGGGGACATTTGATTAACACATGCCGCTTTGCTATCCAAAACAAAGCTGTTGCAAATCTTGCTGCTACCCAACTCCAAGTCAACCCTACTCAAGCTCGTTTTCCGCCTGGTACTTGCTACAACTGTGGCGAGACGAGCCATTTCAGGAACAACTGCCCGAAGATAGTCAGTGCAAATCCAACCCTTGGATGAGCATTCGGCTGAACAAAGGATGTTGCTGTCTTATGCCTTTGTTTCTTTTGTTTTCGTGTATTGTGAAACAATATTTCTTGTTCATAAATAAAAGTTGTTGATCACAATTCTGATATACAAGTATAATAACAAGTGTTTATGGCATTTCCCTATAATACCTGCATTAAGGAACTATGTTCCTTACAAACTACTCTTGTGATTCTCTCTTTCAAATGATCGCTCATGAGTCCCTCGAAAATTTTAAGTACTCGTTTCATTCTAAGATGCGAAGTACAGAAAATAAAGTGACATTATGAGTAATCATGCTTCAGCACATCTTTACCTTTAAATCCTTGGTTAGATAACTAAGGGTATTTTCAAATCTCATACCCATTACGTTTTGATTTTTCAACATACACAGTACAAGTATTTCAACACAATCTTCATGATCTCAAAACATTTCATATAGTTTGAAAACAATTTTTCTAGATACATTGTCTATGTTATTTCAAAAACATTGGCCATGTTATCAAAACCAACCTTTCTAATTTCAAAATATTTCATATAGTCTGAAGACAATATTAACACAATACATTTTCTTATCAAGTGCATGATTTCGAAAAGCATCATTCATGTCTTTCAAAAACCTTATACATAATTTCAAAATTCATCTCACATGATTTTAAAACATTTTTAATTATATCTATCTAATACACCTACTTTATGATTTCAAAAGTATTATATATAAGGTTTCAAAAACGTTAAACACATTTTTCTTAAAGGAACCCCATGCATAGTTTTCAAAAATATTTTTCCTCATACATTGACTTAACCTTCAAATTCTGCTTCATATGTCGCCTTGACATATCAAGCATCTCAACTTCATAAGCATTTTTACTTCATGTTTTGACATAAGCACGTCCAGTGCAAGGTTTCAAAACATCTTCAACTTCTAAAATCCATATGGGATCTTTTTATCTTCACATTTAGACCCTTGTGGATGATCATCATTCCAATCAGAGTCCTTAATTGGATTCCTTGTGTACCTAAATTCGAACATTTCGGTTCCTTATAATCGAAATCGAATTTTTATTTTAAAAATCTTTCTATCTTTATAGTTAGATTCTTGATAACGTTTAAAGTACCAAATGAAATCCACGGAATGGATTCCTAGTGTGCTTTAAATGCATGTACGCAATTAACAAGACAAATTAATAAACAATCTTTATGGTTATACGACTATGTGTTTATTCATCTTATGTTTTCTTTTATGCATTTTTTTGTGTTTTTGTATACTCTGAATATTCGTTATCCAAATCCTCGTAGAATCTTTCATATCTTCATATGATGGATTCATAGCAGGATATTCAAAAGGCGCTACCTTAAATCCTTAATGGGCTTCTATGTAATAGTTAAGACCCTTGGATTATATAGTACCACTCCATGATTCATAAGAGACCCTTTAGTGGTCTAGTCAAAAAGATTGATTCACAATTTGGTTAAAGAACGACATCTAGTGATGTAGCTGAACAGACTCCTTGATAGTCTATTTAGATCATTTATTGATTTAATTAAAAGGATTCTATGGCGGTCTAGTCACACTCATCACAGGATTGTTCATTTGGTTTTCCCCTACACATTATAAAATAGACTGTGTGAACTGTGCAAGGAATTGTCTGATTATGGACGCGTACATAATTATGAAATTTAGTGCACAGAAACCCAGTAAGGTTTATTATGTGTAAGAACCGATAGTGACAACAATAACAAAATGAGAACGATGTAATGGAGGTACGGTGGACGCACCAATGACGCTTTATATACTTGTATATAAGTATCCCTCTTACATTGCAAGCATAATTTTATTAAGGTTACTAGAAGTTCAGAACCCTAACCAATATTGTTCGATCTTTTCAACTTCATGTTTTCAAGCTCTCACGAGTTCCCTCTAAATAAATTTCAGGACGAAATTTCCTAAAGTAGGGGAGACTGTAACACCTGTGCCTTCACGGCTATCAAACAAATACCGAACCAATGAAATATTATATTTCATACTTGGGATTTGTAAAAATATGTGTATCATTTGCACATATCAATTTTTGATCAATTCCAAACTCTAAATCGCTTTCTGGAAGGTTATACGCGCACCGATGCGTAAATATAACCAGTTTAATGCAACGAACACTCCGGAATAGTGAAATAGGCTAAACATACCTTAAATAACCTTTACATAACTTAGAAATAAGATTTGGAAGGTTTGGTATGCCAAAAGCAAGTTAATTCGTCTACAGGGACTAAATATGACAAACTGCGAAAGTATGCCAATTTGAACTGTAACAGACATTCCGGAACATGACCATAAGTTAAAAACACCCTAAATATCCTTTACATAGCTTAGAAATAGGCTTTTAGGGGTTCGGTGTGCTAAAATAAACTTTTGTGTCATTCAGGGACTAAAAGCGTCAAAAAGTGCACAAGTTTGCATTTTCGCGCATAACTTACGTTCTGAATACATCCGGACATCCAAAAATTTATGTAAGCACTAAAATATTTTATTTTAGTGTTTGGCATAAGAAAAATCCATTCGTTTCGTCATTTGGATCGTTTTTCGCGCTTATGCGCATTCCGTCGTAATTAAGCGAACATCGCGTTCGTACGACCAAACGAACCAACATCCGGCATATTTTTGAGCATGTTTCATGTCCACAATGTTTAGGCATCATTTTAGGGCCTTAAAGTTGGCTTTACGGGCCTTAGAAGTATCGGAAATGGCCTTAAACACGTGCAGGGGCTGAAACTGTCATTTTGGAAACTTATATTCAGATCAGAAGCTCCAGGCGGCCCGCATTACACTTGCCTGATCCTGAAGCGGGCCGCGTCCGACTTCCTGACCAGATAAACTGCATTTAACAGCAGATTCCAGCTGTTCTATCCACCACCACACATTCACACATGCTTAGTCAGCTGATAAGGATCAATTTTAGCCACCATAAGGTTCCGACACTTGTACGGATGCGATTAAAGCACGGTTTCCATGAAACGATCCTAACGGTTCGGGTATTCCTATAAATACCCATCCACCCCCATTGCTAAACTCACTAGAATTCTGATTTGAGGAGCTCTAAGTTGAAACCATTGTTTCATACCTGAGCTACTTGGACCGGGATTAGCATTCGGGGACCCTTCGTAAGTATTCTTTCGTTCTTTTCTTTATTTTATTGCTTTTCGAGTCAGAAAGTCAAACTTTGTTTGACTTTCAGCATTGACCAGTTTATGGTCAATGCGAAGTTCGTTTGAACTTCGCAACGTGAGTGTAATCACGTTGGTTATAGTCCCTTGGGACTATGCCTGCTGATTACCACGTTGTCTAGGGTCGTAGGGTAAGCGATCTAATAAATCGCTTATACCTCGAACCCGACCCAGTTTGGTCGATCATTAGGATCCGACCAAACACAATAGGTGACCATAGTATATAGGGAATAACCTTCCGAGGTTATACCTTATGGTCGCTACGTTTAAGTAGTTGTATGATAGGTAGTTTATATGCCTTAGGTAAATTACCAGAATACCCCTTTCATGTATAATTGGTAATTAAGCATATGTAACCTAAACTTTTGTCACATAACTGATTATGTAACATGTTTAGGCATATAACACTTGTCATAGGACTAGTTAGACGGTCCGAACGCGTTTCACGCGCACGACGCGTTAAAGTAGCATAAACTACCTTAATGGGTCGCGATGGGTCGAAAGCACTTAGGTTAGGTTTCATTTAGTGTGTAGGCTTTGTTAAACCATATGACACGAGTCTCCATACTCGTTTGGTTTACGAACCCTCATTCTATCTAAATCCTCCGATTTAGGTCCGGTTTATTAACATAGTTACCTATATTAGGTGCCGTTTGATATCCGCGATCTCTAGCATTGTTTGGTTGTTACTCAAGGACTACTAAGCAATCTCAAGTGAGTACATAGACCCCTCTTTTACTGTTTTCCAAACATTTTGGGGTGGAACACATGTGCCTACTTGTTACTTTCCTGCTTTCCTGTTTTCACATCATATACCGGCTATGTTTGTTAGTACATTATAGTACATGATTTCATTGTTTTCATGCTATGTATGTCCATTTAGTACATGCTTAGTACATTCTTTTACATTGCATCTCTGTTGCATATGTTCCAGTAACATATGGACACATTGTTTTACAGCTCTACCTTGTATGTTTACTCTAGCATACTAGGTACATTATCTTCATCACATGCTTACATTTTGGTATGACATTTGGTTTGTTTAAATGAGACAATGTACATTCATTAACACCGATCATGCCGCTCGGTAGTAGGTAGTGGTACCATAGGACTTGACAAATCCCATTCCTGAAATCTCGGGTTTGTTTGGACGTAAGGAATGACCGAATCCGAATACATATTCTTTTGATAACTCACTTTTACATAGTTATCCGACTGTCTCAAGGCTTGGATGTATGAATTTTCACAACACCGCATAAATGTTCATATTCAGTATAGCATGCATATATTTTACAAAACATAACTTTGATTTAAACCAAGTTTTACTTCAATACTTTGTTTTGTACATTTTTACTTATGGTTTAAGTAGTCTTATTTTACTTACCATACATATCATTTGGGTTACACATTACTTGACTACTTTTGGACTATAAACATTTGACATGGTTTATACAAGGACTTTTGACTATTTGTTTAAACATAGACTTATTACATTGTTGGTTTGGTTTGAGTAAGTGACTTAAGTAACGAGGCGTGTGTAATACGATACAAGCATGGTGGATACGCCGCTGGTACTTCCTATATATAAGTGCTTGTATGATATCACATATTGTAGCGTTATTTGAATCATTTCAATTTGAGATATATAACATTTTATACAAATAACATACTTTTCACAAGACATTGTTTTACAAAACAACTTATCTTTTACAAACTCATTTTACTTGGTTATTCATTTAACCATACATAATTCTCTTACTTATACATATCATCTGATCTTATTGCTTTTTAAACGATTTACAAAACAAAGCAAACTAAAAGGTTCATGACTAAACATTTTCTTAAACATAAGTCATGAATCTCATTTTCACAAAACCTATGTATCTCACAGGTATTTTATGCTGACGTACCTATTTTCACATGTGTTTTCAGGAGATGATGCATAGGACTTATCAAGACATACTTAGGCGGACTTGTGCCTTAGTGACTTAAAACGAGACAAGAACTAGTTAATTTATGTTGTGTACTCTTTACTTCTTGTTTAAAGACAATGTAACTCGCTTGTTTGATGAATAAAACGAAACTTTAATATCCATGGTTGTGAAACATTAATTCTGTTACAACACTCCCCGATGTTTCCGCCACGTTTTGTATGTTCTACGTGGTCGGGGTGTGACAGAAAAGATGGTATCAGAGCCCATGGTTATAGGGAATTAGGTTATTAGTAATGCTTTGACCTAGTTTATAACCTTTCTAGGACCCTAACGCGAGTTTACTTGCGTTTAGTCATAAAACAATACTGTCACCTATCCTTAGGCGACAACCACAACAAGAACATAAATTTCAAAACCGCTTTGAAAACTAATCATCTGTTCTAGGATAATTGATTACTAGGTTTTGAACCCTCTGTTATAAGGTTGTGAACTCTCTATTATATGGTTTTGAACCCCTTTGAGTTTTCAAAATCTCGTCAAGGTTTTGGGTTTTAAATAATGTGAACACGTGCAAACTGGAAGGGTGAATGCCTACGTTTTGATGAATAAAACGAAACTTTAATATCCATGGTTGTGAAACATTATTTCTGTTACAACACTCCCCGATGTTTCCGCCACGTTTTGTATGTTCTACGTGGTCGGGGTGTGACATCCGGATTTTATAATAAGTTAAAAATTAAATCGTTAGAATTTAGGAGTGAATCGCTAGAATTTAGGAGAGGTTACTTAATTTTAAACATATACAAAGACACTATTACCCATACAATTTTCAAATCAGTCCAAATATTAAAACCAAATTATAAATTTGGTCCCTATTGATCTCAACCATTAGATCAAAGATCTAATGGTTTAAAACACTTCTTACACTTTAGACACTTTGTGCACTATCCCTACCCTGTTAAATAATAAAATGATAAAATAATAAAAACTATATATTATTATAAAAATAAAGTTACTATTCATTATACGTTAAAAAAAGAAAACAACAATTATTGAAAAAGGTAAAGGAAATAGATGTTTAAAAAAAAGAAAAATATATCATTAAAAGTAAATATAATAATAAACTATTATAATATATTAAATAAAAAAATAATAAAAAAATATATATTATTATAAAAACAAAGTTACTATTTATCGTCCTTCGAAATTAATATATATATAATTTTAATTAAAGGGGACAGGTGTATTGTAAGTTTTTTGAGGAGTTGTATTGTAACATTCAAAAGATTAAATAAGTGGTTATTTCTTATGCTTAATAACTTGTAAATTTACACTGAACAATAAACTTACAACAAAACTGACAAATTATATGTGTCTAGGGTGGAGTTTGACCATAAAGTCCAAATTTCTTAAAAAAATGTAAAAAGTCATAAAACACTATGTTTTCAACCATAAAACCCACAAATAACAAAGTGAATACTACTAAAACACCATATTCAAATCATAACTGTCCATTAAAACCTCAAACACACAATCGTAGAACTATAAATATAAAATACAACATGTTAATCAACATAAAACACAATAATGTTTGTCATTCAATAATTAGTCTTATCATCCAAAACATAACCCACATATATAATGTTTTAGTAATCTTCATTTTGTTATTTGTAGGTTTTGGGTGTGTTTATGGTTGACATTTTGATGTTTTATGACTGAAGAAACACTAACTAAATGGTCGGAACCGAGATAGTTAGGGGGTTTGAATCCGCATAAAAGGTTAGCTCTCTCTCGGCTGATTCAGTTGCAACTGGGCTTCTTCTCCGGTGGTTCTGCAAAAGAAGAACACCGTTAGCCTCGTCAAGGGGAGAAGAGGGTTCTCTCCTTGACCCGACTCCGGCGTGAGAACAAGTATTGGTAATGGAGAAGATAAGTATTTGAGAAGGGAGTGTGATCTGAGTTTATACCTGAACAGTTCTCCTATTTATAACCGGGAGTTTTGGGAGGGAAAACCTGTTATTGAAAAGATGACGGAAGATGCTAACGCCGTAGCGGTTATCTTTTCCTCCGTTAAGTTCTTTGATCCTTCATTAAGTTGTCTCGATCCGATGTGAATGCACACGGATCGTGGTTTGATCTATGGCTGGGGGATTGCCACGTGGAAAGTGATTAAGTAGAGATTACTCTCCAATTGCATGCCTTTGTTGTGATTTCAGGGTTGCTTGTGGTGATGACACGTGTCCAGACGGTTATAACCGTCTGGGTGGTGTACGATTGTATTTCTTTCTAGAAGATTACTGCTGTAATCTGGTGTGACACCTTGCTGTGTGGATACGGACGAGTAAATCCCAAGTCTGGGTAAAATAATATCCAAGTCTGGATATTTAGGCGGAGGTGTTGAACAAAGGATTCTAATCCTTTGTAAATGGAAGAAGGCGCAAGGATTTTATGTTTTCCTTTGGGCGCACAACTATAGATTTGCTGACTGTTTTCTTCCTTTTGTAATACCAGTGCGCGGCCGCGCAAGGCTTAAAAGGCCAAAAGGCCAATCTGTGGTATGGTCTTAAATACTTATCATTAGGTTTTTGGGACCTTACCCCTTCAAGTCCCCCCAGTCTAGTGTTGTACTTATGTAAATAAGTGGAGCACTGGACTTATGAGAGAGAAATGTTTTTGGGCGCGAAAAGATAAGAAAGCTTCTATGAGAAGATTTGAATTTGCTGAGTTTGTAAAGATTTTTTGTAAAAAATCTTTGACTTGACGTTATTGCAGTAGATTGATTTTGACAATCTGTCATTGTCAGTTGCTTTTTATCATTCGTGTTGTACACGCGCGCGTGTAAGCGCGTGTACGTTCTGACATCTTCATTTTCTGTTGCTTGGGGAACTGTGATACCCGGAACAGTGCTGTGACGGTTACCGATGCTATTTATTGCGATGGGTATATAATCGTTTGGGTAACCTCCTTTGTGTAATCATTGTTTTGTTTGAAAATTTCTCCCAATTCCTTGTTCTTAAGAAAAATTTTTCGTCATCCTTTTGCTTATGTCAACCGGAGAACGTCAAGAGGATCTTGTTGAAGATATGCCGACTGATCTTCCACCATTGAAGTGGCCTAGGGCATCGTTTGAGGGTTTGATTCAGAATCTTAAATTTCCAGAGAACTGGGGTGCCTTGTATCCCGAAGATGGGCAAACGGCAGCAAATGCTCCGGCCGGGTATATTACCCTTTTTTGGGATTTTTTCTGTGACGGTAACTTTCGCTTGCCTGTTACCAAATTTTTTCTTGACATTCTTGGATTCTATAACCTGCACATCTCCCAACTTCACCCTATTGGTATGGTTAGGGTTCGACATTTCGAATTTGTATGTCGGACGATGCATGTGGAGCCAACCGTTCCCCGATTTAGGGTTTTTTATCAGATGCACTGTACCCAAGGGTTTTACTCATTCGTTCAGAGGGCTTCTGCAAAGAAGATTCTTCATCAGCCCCCAAAATCATTTCATGATTGGAAACAGAAATTTTTCTTCATCAAGGCTGGAGTGATTCCGGTGAAGATGACTCTAAGAGGGAAGGACGATATTCCGATTGAATCGCTTCAGACTCCTGTTGATGAGAACTGGTACCAAGATCTGAAGGATGTTCCCAATATTGCTTTGCCGGAGAAAGCCCTAGTCGGAGCCGGCATGAGTTTGAACTGGAAGATGGAACGTGATGATAAACCCGTGTATACTGAGGATGGTCATAGTAAGTTTGGGGCTTTTTCACTGTTTTTTTTTTTTTTTTTACCTGCTTTCTCTTCAATGTAGTTGTTTCTCTATATGTTGTTGCCTTTAAGAGGGAAGGCGGAAGAATGGGAACTATCAAGAAGAAACCTGAAGAGGAGCTCTGGTATCATCGTATTGTGAAGAATTTTGTGCTTCCGCGGGATGCGGACCTATCTGTTCAACCGGCAGCTGGTGCTGGTGAGTTTATCCGTTTTTCCTTTCTTTATTGCTTTGAGTAATTTCTCTGTCTTGCGCTTTTTTGCAGGTGAGTTGTTGAATTTGGGTGTAGGCCCTGAAAAGAAAAAACGCGCAACTACGTCTACTTCCGCGCCGAAGAAAAGTGAGACTGTTAAGACTCAACCTTTGAAGGCGAAAAATGCTGGAGAGAAGAAAGGTACGCGCCGTTCTTCTGTCTCCGGGTGTGATTATGTGGTGGTTTCTGACTCTTTGGAGGGTCTTACTCCTGTAGTGACCATGCGGGAACCGAAGCCAGAACCGAAGGATTCTGCTGATATTCCTCCTTCTAACCCGAATGAGCCTATCGATCTGGATTCCAGTCCCGAACGTTTGGTTCATAGGAAGGCTGGTAAGAGAAAGCCAGCTGATGCTGATGCGGAGGGTCAACCTCCCAAGAAAGTGCAGAGGAAGAAAATTACCAGAAAGGGAAACCTGGATGCTTTTGTTTCAGAATCTATTCCCGGTAAGTATTGCTTTTCTTTGTTTTCTTTGAATGGGTAGGATTTTTATAGATTTTTGTTTGTCCAGAAATTTCTCCTGTTCCTGTAGACGTACCAACTGTTGTTGATAAAGAACTTCCCCCTTCCCCGCCGCGTGCTACCGTTACAAACCCGCTAGAGTCTTCAGAGATAGCTGGGGAAGGTGTTGAGAAAACTATTGAGGCTGAGGAGCCTGTTGGTGCTAATATAGAGACTGAACAGATTGTTGAGCCGGGTGTAGTAAATGATGATAATCAACCGACACCGGAAAAGGAAACTGCTGAGAAAATTCAATCCTCTCCCCCCAGACCTTCTGAAACTATACCTGAGCATACTGAGAAGGCCGCCACTGAGGAGGCAGGTTCATCTGCTGGTGTTGGGAAGCAATCTCCGATTCGTCCAGAAGAAACCTTGGGAGAATATTATTACCGGATGTATGTGGAGAAAGATGCTGCTGATCCTCATGTTCCTGTTTGGAATGTAAAGAGAGGAGATACCTTCTCGGATTGGCGTGTATGCCAAGATTGGTTGCAGGGGATACTTCCGCCTGGCGAGATTAAATTTCAGGAGAATCAGCCTTACGAACAGACCTATCGGTCTTATTTTGCAGAAACTGCTTCTCATGTTTCTACCACTCACCGTATAGCGCGCGAGTGGTATAGCATGCATAAAGAGCGAGTATCTTTTGAAGCATCACAAAGGAAATTTGCTAAAGATGAAAAACATGTGGCTCAGCTGAAGGCTAAATTAGAAGCTGAACAAGCTAAGTTTGAAGCTGAGCGCAAGACTGAGGAATGGTCAGCGTCTGGTTGGAAAAGAAAGGCTGAAGCTGAAGCTGCGCTTTTATCTGAGGAGCGCAAAAATTGGAGGAGAATTTGTGAGAAAGACAATGCCGAGAAGGCAAACCTTCGTAACATCATAAATAACCTCAAGGCTGAGGTTGAAAATCTGAAGAATCAAGATGCGGAGATAGAAAGATTGAAGAAAGAAAAGGCTGACATGGAAGCTATGTTGAAGGAGGCGCGCTCTCATAGGGAACGAAGTGAGCAACGGGAGGTACAGGCTTTAGCCACTCTTGCCGTTAGAGATAAAGAATTAGAGGAACTTACCGCTTTGGTTTATGACCAGGAACAATTGAAGAAAGATCTGGAGCTAGCGCGTTCTGAGAATACTGAAACCTCCCGCCGCTTGACTGAAGTTGAAGAGAAACTGGAGAATTCAGAAATGGCGCGGGTTTCAGCGGAAAGCGAGCTCGAACCTTTGAAGAATGATATGGCCTGGTTGAAAGATCGCGGGATTGCTTGTGTAAGTTCCTTTCTTCTTTTTCGTTCATGTATGCGCTTTTCTTGTTTTGATGCTTATCTTGATTTCGTAGGTTGCTGAATCTGTATTAAATTCTGAAGAACTGGATAAAACTGTTGCAAATTTGATGGTCGCTGCGCGACGAGATGGTTACGCGCAAGGTTATGCGGAATGTTCCCATCATGTGAATAGCGCTTTGAAAGTTAACTGGGATGATAGCAAGTCTGCTACCTTTGGCGTTAATACTGCCGGCGCACTGGCTGCTGTGAAGACAGAGTTTAATAACTTACAACTTCCAGTGATGGAGTTGATAAATGTGGCGTTGCAATCGGACGATCACGTTGCGCAACTTAAAGAAATCTTTCCGGATGAGGGAGAAGATTTAGATTAGGATGAAATTGTATTGAACAATTTTCTCTCTTTCTTTTTTTTTATGTAGGATGTAGATCCTTGTTTTGTTG
This sequence comes from Helianthus tuberosus, assembly GCA_030545235.1. NCBI lineage: Eukaryota > Viridiplantae > Streptophyta > Magnoliopsida > Asterales > Asteraceae > Helianthus > Helianthus tuberosus. Next base: position 22,429 of record JARYGA010054969.1, read on the forward strand.
GTGCGCTGCTGCGCAAGGAATTTAAACACTGCTGTGTTTAAACTCTTTAGGGCGTATTTGTACGCTTAAAAATAGCAGGTTTCTATTTGTTTTGTTGAATGACTTTACAATATCCTGCATGAGTACAATTACTTTTTCTTTGAGTAAGGCGAATAAAGTTGGTGTGAAGCTCATGTGTGAGTTTATGGTCGTTTGTGACTTTGATCACTGACCGCGCATGGAGCTTTGTTATGCCATAATGTTTTTGCACTTACTAAAAAGGAATTGCATGCATTTTGTAAACACAAAAATAATAGAAACTTTGTAATTTTATTCATGGATAATGCTCAGAGGCGTTACAAAGTTTTTCGGATAATTAAATGGAACTTAACTTACTCCCTGATAGTTCCGCCGCTTTTGATAAGTCATGTCTTTTCCGCGGAAAACGTACAGAGTTCTTCAAGTTTTAGCCCGTTTGCTTGAGCTTTCTTCTCCCCGGGTAATCTGCTTAATCTCCTTACGCATGTTCTGGAGCAAATGCGTAAGTTCTCCATTTTTGAGAGCCTTCTCTATTTTCGTGCGCAGGGATATGCAGTTATTCGTGGTGTGTCCATTATCCTTATGATATTCGCAGTACTGCGTCGGGTCTTGACCACGTTTACTCTTCATCGGAATCGGAGGTTTGAATTGGTGATCCTCAGTACTTAGCACCTCCGCTGGGGTTTTCGTTAGGGGAGTCCACTGTCTCTCCCTATTTTCGTGTTTGTTTTCTCTTTGTGCAGAGAACTTGTTAGTTGTTGTGCGGGCGTCTTCCGAAGATCGACTTCCTGATGCTTCGCGCCATGACTTTTTGTACTTGCCATTTGCGCTTGAGTCTGTCGGCCTGTTGTGTGGTGGTGGTGGCCTGTTTGTAGTAAGGTTTTTCTCGGTCTGCGCATAAACCTTGGCCGCCGCCATTATCTTTTCCCAACTCGTGGGGAGGCCCTCTGTTCCTGATAATACTTTGACCATGTCGTCACACCTAACCGCGTACTTAAACCGAGCACGGATTAGTTGTTCGCTAACACCTCCAATTTCTAACACTTCTTTATTGTATCTGGTAATAAAATCTTCCAGATTCTCATCATCGCGGCGCCAGATGTTCATGACGTCGGATGTATCACGTTTTGACCGCCTTTGTTGGCTGAAGTGTGTTAAAAACTTTCTTCGTAGATCCTTCCACGACTCGATCTGTCCTGTTGGTAGGTTATCAAACCAAATTCGCGCTGGGCCGGTTATTGTTTGTACAAACAAATGACACCACAGCGGAAGAGTCCAACCGCCAACCAACCCTGCGCTGGTGAATACTCTTAGATGATCATCGGGGTCAGTTAACCCATTGAATTTCCCAACGTTAGATGGTAATTTAGCCCTTTCCAATAGAGCTAAAGCTATCTCCAGTATGAACTTCGAGTTTTCTGCCGCTTCATCAGGGCGATAAACTAAGCCATAGTTATGCTCTGCTTCGGGATTATAGATCGCCCGAGGTCTGCATTTATTATAGTTTGGTTGTAGTCTGTTGAATACGCTGGTGTTTGCACTCAGGCGATACGTTTGATCGGATTCATCAGTGTGAGCATCCCGTTGGGAACCCAACCTATCATGAACCGATTGTCTTCGACGAGGGTGTGGTTCGCCATGGTGTTGTCTCTGGTAACTGCCTGTGTCGTCATAAGTTGACTCTTCTCGCTGAGATGCATGAGCTCTAGACCCCGGCCTCCGTGATTGGATTACAGGAGCAGTTTGAGCACACAATTGTGTGTATACAGCGTTTAATGCCCCTTGGGACCGGACATACCATGATATCGGAGTTTCTCCTGGGGGTAAGATTGACTGTGCAGGATTTGCTGGTAACATTCCTGGGGTAACAGGATCATTTGCTCGATTAGATTGAACCTCGTTATCGTCTGAGGCCTCTTCTACGATCCCTTCTACTGGTAAATTGTTTCCGACGTTTGGTCGAGGACCAGGTTGCCGGTGAGATGACGAATTTTCTGCCATGTGCAAAAACAGAAAACAGAATGAACTGAATCGAAACGAGGTAGAAACTAGAAAAACTGAGAAAACGGTGGGCGCCAATGAAGAAACACTAACTAAATGGTCGGAACCGAGATAGTTAGGGGGTTTGAATCCGCATAAAAGGTTAGCTCTCTCTCGGCTGATTCAGTTGCAACTGGGCTTCTTCTCCGGTGGTTCTGCAAAAGAAGAACACCGTTAGCCTCGTCAAGGGGAGAAGAGGGTTCTCTCCTTGACCCGACTCCGGCGTGAGAATAAGTATTGGTAATGGAGAAGATAAGTATTTGAGAAGGGAGTGTGATCTGAGTTTATACCTGAACAGTTCTCCTATTTATAACCGGGAGTTTTGGGAGGGAAAACCTGTTATTGAAAAGATGACGGAAGATGCTAACGCCGTAGCGGTTATCTTTTCCTCCGTTAAGTTCTTTGATCCTTCATTAAGTTGTCTCGATCCGATGTGAATGCACACGGATCGTGGTTTGATCTATGGCTGGGGGATTGCCACGTGGAAAGTGATTAAGTAGAGATTACTCTCCAATTGCATGCCTTTGTTGTGATTTCAGGGTTGCTTGTGGTGATGACACGTGTCCAGACGGTTATAACCGTCTGGGTGGTGTACGATTGTATTTCTTTCTAGAAGATTACTGCTGTAATCTGGTGTGACACCTTGCTGTGTGGATACGGACGAGTAAATCCCAAGTCTGGGTAAAATAATATCCAAGTATGGATATTTAGGCGGAGGTGTTGAACAAAGGATTCTAATCCTTTGTAAATGGAAGAAGGCGCAAGGATTTTATGTTTTCCTTTGGGCGCACAACTATAGATTTGCTGACTGTTTTCTTCCTTTTGTAATACCAGTGCGCGGCCGCGCAAGGCTTAAAAGGCCAAAAGGCCAATCTGTGGTATGGTCTTAAATACTTATCATTAGGTTTTTGGGACCTTACCCCTTCAATGACTTTTTACATTTTTTTAAAAATTTGGATTTTGTTGCTAACTCCTAGCCTGTGTGTCTATATATATTTAGTCTTTTTTTAATATTAAAAGATGGAATGTCCTATTCCATTACATATATGTTATATATACACAACACTAACTGTAACCGAAACTCTCAATCATAAGTAGGAGTAACGGGGGTAATTATGTCTGCCAGTGGCGGACCCAGGATTTTTTCCAATCGGGTCCACTTTTTGCGGTGTTCAAAATTTTCACAACAAAACGTTAAAATTATCGGGTCGGCCGCCGTTCGGGTCGGGTCGGGGCGAGGAAATGTAACAAAAATATATAATAATTGTTTATTAGAAAACACACAATAAAAATATAATGTAACTGGAAACGAAAAAAGAAACATTGCAATTTTTTAAAGTTCAAATTCATAGCATACAAGGATTGTGTTGGTAATTGGGTTTGTGTTTTGGTGTTCAAAAAAATAAACACACAAAAATGGGTTGTACAAGAATTGAACCCATGACTTTTTTGTTTATAAACGAGAGGGATTACCATCACACCAACTTTCCTTTTCTTTCTATGGTGTCCACCTAATTATTTTTATGGGGTCCTTAGCAAATTTAATATGCCGGATCTACTAATATTTTGAAAAACATTGGGTCCGAGGACCCCGACCCACTCTATGTGGATTCGCCCCTAATGTCTGCACTGATTATTATTATTTATAACACTTCCCATCACACATATTACCGCTCAATATATACTATTAACCAGTGTTGTAAAAGTCGGATTCCAAGGCCGAGTACTCGGCGGGTACTCGGTCCTCGGAACCCCTCCGAGGCGACTTCCTCCTAGGCGGACTCAATTAGTCGGCCTCGGTCAAACTCGGCGCCTAGTCGGACGTAGTTGGAAAGAGTCGGCCTAGTCGGTCAAGGTGGTTTGTTGACTTTTAATTAGTCAAAATTGGTCAACATCAGCCTACTCGGCCTTGTACTCGGACTACTCGACCTTGTACTCGTACTACTCGACCTTGTACTCAGACTAGTCGGACTTGTATTCAATATTTGAACTTTAAACATGTTTCATTTTAAATTATACTCGGTTGACATGAATTATGCTTATTTTAACATATATATAATATATAACAATTAATTTTATTTATAGTTACCATGTCCGCGTACTCCCCGAGTACTCTCCGAGTACTCCGATTACTCCCAACTCCCCAGTCGGCCGACTAGGGACCGCCTAGCGACTTTTACAACACTGCTATTAACATTATATCAATGGATAATGTTGGCTTGATTCTTCAAGACCGATATTAAATGATATTGCAGGATCAGTTATGCTGCATCATTAAAACCCTACTAAAAAAACCCAGTGCGACAAAACTTAGTTAAGAAAAAAAAGTACATGTATATTACATAAATCTATGGGCATGTGAAATCCAATATTCTATGACAATTGCTTAAGTTGATATTTAGCGTAGTTGTAACACCCCGAAAATGTAAAACTTTATATTAGAATTATAAAGTATAAATAAACACGAATTTACTAACTAGGAATTTGAACATAGTTAACTACAAGTCTAGAAATAACTTGAAAAAGGGTTAAAATAACCAAAGTTATTAAATTAACAAAAGTGGAGGGACCTAAGTTGTAGAACTTGAAACTAGAATTTATTAAAACAAATTAAATAAAAACCAAACACACAAATTAGTGTGCTTGGTCGACCAGAAACGCAGGGAAGCGACCAGAAGTTCTCACTAACCCTAACTCCACAAAATCAATCAATTGAAGGTTAAATTCTGTCCCAAATCAAAATCCGAGCATAGATTATTGATCCTCATCGCAAGAGGATTCCAAGGTATGTAAAATTTAAGGAAAACTCTCAACTTGAAATTCTCATGAAATTGGGAAAAATATGAAATTCTAGTTGCATGTGTGTATTATGATGATTAGGAACAACGATAGTGTCTAGGGACAAAACCCTAGACAAATACAAGTTGAAATCATATGAAATTTTAGTGAAACCTATGAACACCATTGTAGGTGATTAGTGGGTTATGTGTAATTTGATGAACACTAGGAAATAGATTGTTGATCTAGTGTAAATTGGCAATTTTGAAGTGATTCCAAAAAATTAGAAGTTATCAATCATGTAAAAAGGTTGAAATAATGTGAAATTAGGGCTAAATGATAAACTAGAGATTTGATGTTTAATCATGTAAAAATCTGCCCATGAAGTGTATGTTGAACTGCCTCTATGAAGGCTTAAAACTAAAATTCCAAGTTTAAACGCATAATCATGATGTTTTGGTGTATTATGCGAAATATGATTTAAAGAGAGTTCTAAACATATCATAAATGAACTCTATAGGAACGGGCGCAGGAGTGTCAAGCGGACAAGCGGGTGGCGAACCACGTTTGAAAGGCCTACTTTGAAGGTATGTAACTTGATCCGTTACATTCAATGAATTGTTGTTAAACTAAGCGTTATAGATAAAAATTATGTTGGATGTAGCAATCATGTACGTTACTTAAATTCGTAGGATAAGAATTGGTTAGTAGTTGTTTGGTAGTCATCAAAATGGAGGATTTCCATAGATGGACCAAACGGGTCGAATAATAATACTTTGTAAGTATTAAAATTGTAAGTAGAAGGAATTGGCGGAAAAGGTCACAAGAGCACGAAGCCATAAGTTTGGTAATGAAGTGCCAGTGATAATAAGCCCCGAAGTTGGGTAAGATACGCCTTAGGTTTACTAGTTAAATGGTAATAAAATGGTTAAGTTAGAGTGGGTCGAATAATTGTAAATGGACATATAATATTTTGGTCCGTAAACAAATTGTTCAGTATGAAATTTGTAATAGGCATGTCGGCAATGAATTTACAGACGCATAGGAAAAAGAATCACCTAAAACGGACTTACGAGTTAAAAGATATGCACATTTTAAGTTAAAATCTGAGTTTTCCGGAGCTGGCAGAAAATGCAGCTCACAAAACATAAGCTGCTGGAAAGCCTGATCCCCCGCGCCACGCGGAAGAAGACTCGATGGGCGTCGCGACACGCGAGGGGTTCTCGCGGCCCGCGTAACACCTCTCGCGGGGCGCGAGCGACCCTGATCCGGAAATTTTATTTGTTTTCAATTGTTTTGATGCTAGATTTCGATTATACGTGTTTTATTATTGTCAAAATTAACCCTTGATGTGGTTTTGACATTAGGTGATGTTGGTGAACTTACGGATGGCGATCAAGCAAATGATGAAGAACCGAACACTACATTTTGAAGCTTCCGCAATGTTTTAAATCTTTAATAGACTTTGTGTATGGGTTGTAAACAATTGTTAAACAAATTTTGGAAACATTTTAACTTAGTCGTTAGTTGACTAAGGTGGATGCTACTTATGAATCTCTTTAATGAAAGTTATGTTATTTAATCAAAATTTTATTTGAAATGGTATAATCTATTATTAAAATCAAGTAAAATTAGACGGGTGTTACAGTAGTCTTCTATAATTTGAATGGTGAAGTCTGCATTGTCATCATACGGTATAATTTAGGTTTCTTTTGTTGATTGGTTTTGTTTAAACATGAGGGAAAACATGAAAACATACCTGTCACCGCAGACAGTGCAGTGGAGAATCCAGTGAGGGAAGAAGACATGGAGTTCGACATCTTTGTCAAGGTGATCTGGTTCCTCCTTAGGGTGCAGACTGATGATGATAATGACTAAATCGAATAGGGAGTTCGGTATGGAGAAGAGGCCGATTGTGATGTTATGTGAATTAGGTTATCTGTCTAAGTGTGTAACCTTTTAACCTCTACATAAGTCTTCTTATATAAGCATCGGGGAGGAAACCTAATTAGTTAATAAGGGTAATATGGTCCATCAACAATTACCAACTAATTACTTAATAGGTTATTATATATTTTGATCTATATTATGCAAATGATTATAATGGCTACTAGATTAAATATTAATACATAATATATTTAATCTTACATTCTCCCACTTAGCCGAGTAATCATTTACTATGAGTATTAGATAAGCCTGATCAGGAGTTAACACTCATTTTAGCCTTAAACAAGTACTATAGCAGAGAAATACAGCCGTTGAATCATTATGCGACTCAGGACCCCCATTAGTCATACTATAGCCTAATTTAAAACCTAATCGTTATGATCAAAATACGCATAAACCCTTTGTTTGATTTGTAACTTCATTTGTCTATATGCCATTATACCGGTTGAACATATTCTAAGAGACATACAAAATCAAACTGAGGAAATTTCATTAATCATAAAACATAAGCTAGTACAATATGCTAAACAAGGTCTTTACTAAATCCCATATTCCGAACATGTTCTTCGTAAACCTTAGGAGGGAGACCTTTATTCATCGGATCCGCAAGCATATCTTTAGTACTAATATACTCAATACAAAGATTATTTTCCTCAACTCATTCACGTACGAACAAATATTTTGTATCGAGATATAAACCAGCTCCAGTCGAACTGTTACTGTTCGAGAAACTCACGGCAGCTGAATTATCACAGTAAAGCTTCAATGGTCTAGAACTAGAATTAACGATTTTGAGTCTAGTGATCAGATTTCTAAGCAACATTCCATGACAGGTTGCGTTATAAACAGCAATGTACTACGCCATCATTGTGGAAGTTGTGGTCAACTATTGTTTATGACTCTTCCATGAGATAGGTCCGCCTGCTAACATAAAGATATAGCCCGAAGTGGATTTCTTGTCATCTTTGCATTTGGCAAAGTCGAAATCAAAATAGCCTACTACTTCTAAATGATCACTTCTTCTATAAGTCAGTTTATAGTCTTTCGTCCCTTGCAGATATCGAAGTACCTTCTTAGCTGCTTTCCAATGATCTAAGCCAGGATTAGTCTGATAACAGCCTAGCATTCCAGCAATATAAGTGATATATGGGCGAGTACAGACTTGAGCATACATCAAGCTCCCGACTACTGACGCGTAAGGTATCTGGCTCATTTGCTCCTTCTCAACCTCTGTTTTCGGACATTGGAATGAACCGAAAACATCTCCCTTAACTACTGGAGCGACGGAGGGTTTGCACTGTTGCATGTTGTAATGTGTAAGGACACAATCTATGTAAGCCTTTTGAGACAATCCTAAGATCCCTTTGTGTCTATCTCGGTGAATTTCGATGCCAATGACGTAAGAAGCAACTCCAAGATCCTTCATGTCGAAGTTATGCGAGAGTAACCGCTTCGACTCATGCAACATGTCTAAACTATTGCTTGCCAATAGAATATCATCTACGTAAAGGACAAGTATAGTAAAGTTACTCCCACTCATCTTGAGGTAGGTGCATTGATCCACTTGATTCTTCATAAAACCTTGTTTCTTCATGACTTCATCAAACTTGAGGTACCACTGATGTGATGCTTGTTTTAACCCGTAAATGGATTTCTTCAACTTATAGACTAGATACTCTTGACCTTCAGTTTTAAAGCCTTCGGGTTGTTTCATGTAAACATCTTCGTCTAAGTCTCCGTTAAGGAAAGCGGTTTTAACGTCCATCTGATACAACTCTAAATCAAAATGAGCTACTAGGGCCATGACGATCCTTAATGAATCTTTACGACAGACAGGTGAAAACGTCTCTTGATAATCAATTCCCTCTTTCTGAGTGTAGCCCTTTGCAACCAATCTCGCTTTGTAGCGTTCAACGTTCCCATTCGGATCTAGTTTTGTTTTGAACACCCATTTACATCATACTGGTTTGACACCGTTGGGTTATTCTACCAAATCCCAAACGTCATTTTTCTTCATGGATTCAAGCTCATCAATCATTGCTTTATTCCATTCAGAAGACTGATCACTACTAATGGCTTCATTATAAGAGATAGGATCATTTAGCTTTCTGGGATCCATTTTAGTCAGGTAGGTAACATAATCATCCTAATTAGTGGGCCTTCTGGTCCTAGATGACCTCCTGAGTTGGTTATCAGGTTCAGCGTTTGATATGCCTTCGTCATGAGGTATAATGGGTTCTGATTGTGGAGGTGAATTTGGAGTTGGTGCAGTAGCTTCAGGTGCAGTAGTTATATTGGGTACAAGAGGAGTAATCAGAGTAATGGTAAGCGATGAGTCTCCCTCCCCGCGTCTTGTACTTCTTGCAATTCTTCGTAAGGGTTGGTACTGCTCCCACTGACCTTGAAATCCTCCAGGAACGCAGCACGCTTGGTTTCAACAATACGAGTGACATGAGAAGGACAATAGAAACGATAACCCTTTGAGTTATCAGGATACCCGATAAAGAAACATGTAACTGTTTTAGGGTCAAGTTTCCTTAGGAAAGGATTGTAAAGTTTTGCTTCAGCGATGCAGCCCCATACTTTCATATATTTATGACTCGGTTTCCTTCCTGTCCAAAGTTCATAAGGAGTTTTAGACTTAGAAGGAACTCTATTGAGTATATGAACAACTGCTTTTAACGCTTCAGTCCAGAGGAATAATGGTAAATTAGTGTTGGCTAACATACCGCGCACCATGTTCATAAGGGTACGGTTTCTTCGTTCAGCGACACCATTCTGCTGAGGTGTACTAGGCATGGTGTATTGGTTCACAATCCCTTGGCCCTTACAAAATTCATAAAATGGACCAGGAGCTTGACCCGCATCAATATGTCTTTCGTAATATTCACCGCCTCTATCTGATCTCACAACTTTAATCTGACGATCTAATTGCTTTTCAACTTCAGCCTTATAATCTTTAAAAGTTGTAAGAGATTCAGACTTCTCCTTATTAAGATACAAGTACATGTAACGAGAATAATCGTCAATGAACGTGATAAATGAAGTATGTCCTTTTATGCCAGCGATTTGGTTGGGACCACTAATGTCAGTGTGAATGAGTTCTAATAAATTAGAGCTCATAGTGGCACCTTTCTTATCCGCTAATGTCATTTTACCTTTAAGACATTTGTCACATGTTCCAAAATCAGAGAAATCGAGAGGAGGTAAGACTTCATCCTTTACGAGACGATTTAATCGTTCTCTTGAGATGTGGCATAAACGTTGATGCCACAACATGGACGAAGTCTCTAATTCTCGTTTCTCTTTCATCTTTGTGAGTGATTCATTAATGTTATATGATAACAAAGATTTGGAAAAATTATCATCTAGTTCTAATCTATAGAGACCACCTTCCAGAATACCAGTACCATAAAGAACAGAATCATAGAGGATAGAGAGTTTGCGATGACCATGGGAAACAATAAAACCGTCCATGTCTAACTTTGGTCCCGATACAAGGTTCCGAGTCACCTCAGGAACATATAAGGTATCATAAAGTTTAATACATAAACCAGTTTTCATAAATAATTGTAATGTTCCAATGGTCTTCACTTCTAATTCTCGATCATCCCCAACCTTAAGCGTTCTTTGGTTTCTTTCCAGCTTCCGGATTGTAAGGAATCCCTGGGTTGAATTGGTAACATGAACCATAGAACCAGAATCAAACCACCAAGAATTAGCAGGAACATTTAAATTATAGGACTCAAGTATCATAAAATAATCGTTACCTTTCTTAGCCAGCCACTCCTTAAAATCAGGGCATTCCTTCAGCATATGTCTTGTCTTTTTACAGAACTTGCAGTGGATTCTGCCTAAGGAGTTCTTAGAGCTGGAAGGTGCACTTGCATTAGGATTTGGCCTTTGGACTTTTGAAGCATCCTTCCTCTGATGATTGTTCTTCCTTTTCTTAGAGTTTGAGGTGGTGAAGTTAGCAACATCAGTAGTGCGATCCATCCTCATACGCTCTTCCTCCTGTACACACATATCGACCAGCTCACTCATCGTCCGTTTGTCTTTCTGAGTGTTGTAATTGATCTTGAATGCTTCAAAGGACGAAGGAAGCGAAGTAATGATGAAATGAATGAGAAAACCATCACTGATTTCCATTTCCAGCCCCCTTCAGCTTATTGGCCATGTCATTCATCATCATGATGTGCTCGTGAATTCCGCTCCTCCCATCATACTTAGTCGTCACCAGCTTGAGAATAAGGGTACTAGCGTGTGCTTTAGACGTCCCCTTGAACTGCGCCTCCACATAAGCCAAGTAGGTTTTAGCATCTTCAGAATCAGGAATGGCTCCTCTGATTGCATTGCTGATGGACTGCTTCATGCACATGAGAGACATGCGGTTACATCTAGTCCACTTTTCATGAGTCAACTGCTCAGCAGCAATACTTTGTGGAGTAAGGTCCTCCCATGTCATTCATCATGAGTCAACTAGTCCACCATGTCATTCATCATCATGATGTGCTCGCGAATTCCGCTCCTCCCATCATACTTAGTCGTCACTAGCTTGAGAATAAGGGTACTAGCGTGTGCTTTAGACGTCCCCTTGAACTGCGCCTCCACAGAAGCCAAGTAGGTTTTAGCATCTTCAGAATCAGGAATGGCTCCTCTGATTGCATTGCTGATGGACTGCTTCATGCACATGAGAGACATGCGGTTACACCTAGTCCACTTTTCATGAGTCAACTGCTCAGCAGCAATACTTTGTGGAGTAAGGTCCGCTGGCTTATTCTCTCTTAGAGCATAGTCAAAATCAAGCAAACCAAGCGTAAGCATGAGAGCATCCTTCCATGCAGCAAAGTTATCACCAGTCAAAGGTGGAATCCCGCAATTGGGTGCTGATAGTGGAAATAAGATGAGCAAGTTATGATACTAAGAAAGAAGTTCTAATGTGATCTAAGGGCACGTAATACTAAGGCAGGCATAAATAATGACCATTTTAATTATGAAGCGGTGCTATTGTCTATTACTAACATCAAAATAATAGTCTTAGTTAAAATTCTACTTAAATAAAGACAAATCAGCTTTGGCCAGAAGTGTAATCATTTAAGCATGTGTGCAAAGTGGTTGTGACAAATCAGCTTTGGCCAGAAATGAAACAATTACTTTTGTTATGCATTGGTTAAGTGTGCTATATATGAAAGAATTAAATCAGCTTTGGCAAGATATTAAGACATTCATGTTCGTAATGCACACTTAACATAGCTTTCGTAATACTTGAACGATAAGTAGATGTATCAAATCAGCTTTGGCCAGAAATGATACATCAGAAGCTCATTCAAGTTAAGCTATTTTGGTTTTGTAAAGCATTATCTGATTCTGATTATTTAACTAAGTATTTACAAAACCAATCATTTAATAGCAAACCACCTGTTAGCGCGGATCGAACTTTTAGTTCATATTAACTGCTTAATAAAGTAATGGGATTTCGGACAAGTCTTGGCACTTTATGAACACTCATGATTTCGGATGAATCATGTCTTGGATTCATCCGAGATGAATGATTTCGAATGATCTCGGATGTGTCCAAGACGCGTAAGTCGGATGATTTGGATGATTTCGGATGATCTCGGATGTGTTCAAGACGAATGATTTCGGATGAATTATGTCTTGGAATCATCCGAGATGGTGATGCTTAGTCCGAGATGATCCGTGACCCTTAGTTCGAGATGGTCCGAAATGATCAGGCAGTTATTGATCCGTGATGGACGCTTAGTCCGAAATGATCAGGCAGATATTGATCTGTGATGGACGCTTAGTCCGAAATGATCCGTGATGGTCCGAAAAGATCATCCGAAATGTGTTCCACAAGCTACAAAATCCTTAATTTAGGCATTTAATAATTGATAAGGTTGAAATTCGAAATCTTAGGGATTATGGGATTAAGTTTCCTGTTTAGATATTAATTATATTTATCTGTTTATTTCAAAAATTATATCCATTAATGATAATAACAGATTTCAAAAATTGTTAAGTAGGTAAAATAGATCAAAACAGAAACAAACACCTATAATCCGAATTTATTCCAAAACTAAGGGAATTTTCGAATTTTCTCATGAACATGTGATGAACCCTAAAAATTAAACATTCAAACATTCATCCGAAATCTGGAAATTTTTACACATTTAAACATATTTCTGAACATGTTGATTTCGGAACAGTAATGATGAATGAACATATGATCCGAGATGCGTGATTCAAATCCGGGATGGCATCTCGGATGACAGAAACCGAAATTTATTAGGGTTTTCAAATCCTGTTTTATAGTTTTATTCCAGATTTACGGATACAAAACAGAACCGACTAATCAACATATACTCTGATACCACATGTTGATTGGTTCTGTTTAAACATGAGGGAAAACATGAAAACATACATGTCACCGCAGACAGTGCAGTGGAGAATCCAGTGAGGGAAGAAGACATGGAGTTCGACATCTTTGTCAAGGTGATCTGGTTCCTCCTTAGGGTGCAGACTGATGATGGTAATGACTAAACCGAATAGGGAGTTCGGTATGGAGAAGAGGCCGATTGTGATGTTATGTGAATTAGGTTATCTGTCTAAGTGTGTAACTTTTTAACCTCTACATAAGTCTCCTTATATAAGCACATAGGAGGAAACCTAATTAGTTAATAAGGGTAATATGGTCCATCAACAATTACCAACTAATTACTTAATAGGTTATCATATATTTTGATCTATATTATGCAAATGATTATAATGGCTACTAGGTTAAATAAAAAAAATGGGTAATGCACGGTACCCCTGACCGCGGAGGGGATAACCCCTCCCAGGCCGCCACCCGACAAGCCTGAGCCTGGCAGTAAATACCCTTGCCGAGCCGACCCTTTGAGGGTACTTTGTTCGCCCCAAGGTTCGAACCCGGTACCTCTTGGTAAGAGGTGGGTGTCGGTGGCCAACTGGGCTACCCCAGCTGGTTTAGATTAAATATTAATACATAATATATTTAATCTTACATCTTTTGATCACCTCTAGTCTACATTCTTCTTGAATATGTTGAAATCTTCGATCTTCGTAAGTACAATCATATGTGGATTGAGACTGAACGTTGTGGGGATTTGATGAATTCCTGCATAATGGGACTTCGTATTTTTGTTGATGGACAATTAATGTCTATATCAACTTATGATTTAATGTTTTTTAAAATAGGACATATAATGTCCCAAATAAGTTGCTAGAAACATGAATATTGTTTCTTGTATCAAATAATTGTAGTTTTACCTGAAGAAGTTGATAATTATAAAAAAAAAATGGCGTGTGTCTGGTAACAAACTTAATTTAAGTTTTTTTTAATCAATATAAACATCGTTAAGTCAACCCCTTGCGTACTCTATTAAATTTAATGAACTCACAACAATAAAGATGTGGTGACACGATTACTTGGAGATGAACTCGTATTTTGATATCAAAAACAAATTCAGTTAATAAACGAATAAGTAGACAATAGAAGAATGTTGAGTGTTTAAAGAAATAATAAATGAATAAGGGTGTTTGTTTTTTTTGTCAAAAGCACTTCAGAACCTTTTATGTCTCTCTCACGCAGACCACACACAGAGTCTACAGTGTGTTTGTTTTCTGGAAGTGCCTTCATTAAAAAAAGGTCTTCAAGACCTCTTCCTCAGGCGGATGTGGACTCACATCTTCAAGGGTCTTCTTCTGCTCTTCAAAACAAAAGTTCTCCAAATCCTAGCAACTCCTCCCAGCCGTCACCTTCTCCGCCACCACCTCCACTTCCTCCGCCACCACCACATCTCCGCCACCACCTCCTCAGGTGGTGTGGGTGGGGACGATGGGTGGCCATGGTGCTTGTGGGTGACGGTGGTAGGTTGTCGGTGAAGGTTGAAGTGGTGGTGGGGGAGGTGGGAGATGGTGGTGGTAGATGAAGCTGAAGCTTTGTTTGCAGATGTGGGGTTTTAAAAAGATGTGAGAATAATCAAACACTCTTTTTATTACACTATGGAGACATTTGATCCACTTCTAGACCTTTTACATCTGAAAAAATAAACACCACCTAAGTTTGGTATCAAGTTGTGTTGACATGTCAAATCCATAAGTCATGCATCTCTCATGTTATAACATTATTATTTTTTATAACACTAAGATGGTCTGATAAAAAATGTAAATCACGGGCGTGAAAGTTTTTGTAATCGTCAGTTTAGAAGCATATCTTTGATAATCGATTGAACGGTAACATTGAAATACAATCCTTTCTTTATGTTATCGTGTTCAAGTTTCATGGTGTTAGGAGATCGTAAAAAAGTCACACCAGATGCATAAATTTAACCATGATGCATACAAACATATTAACTAGGTTTATAAAGTAATATATTAGGAATTATGAGTATTTGTTATAGTGAAAACTAAGAACGGAATTCTCCTTGTATAATGTTCATGTGACCGATCTCTTGGGCTAGTAAAACAAAAGATAGAAAACTGTAATCATTCGACGCAGCGTAACATCAGGTCTTGCGTATAGGGCTGCAAACGAATCGAACGAACACAAACAAGACCTTGTTCATGTTCGTTTGTTAAGAAATATATGTGTTCGTGAACCGTTTACGAACACTTATTGAACGAGATTTTATGTTCGTGTTCGTCTGTTAAGGAAAAGAACTTGTTCGTGTTCGTATGTGTTTGTTTGTTAATTTTAGGCAACAAACAAAAACGAACGTTAATGAATACAAGTGAGCACAAACTAATGTTCATTAACACAAATGGAAACAAATGAACACAAACAATCGTTCATGAACATAATATATAATACACTGACACTTATTAAATATATAATTCGTCGGAATTTTGAATTATTTAAATAAATATAAAAACTAAAACCACTAATGAACTATCGAACACAAACGAACACGTTACAGAACGTTCAAGAGCATAAACGAACGAACACTACCTCTGTTCATGTTTGTTCATTTAACTAAACGAACGAAATTTCTTGGTCGTGTTTGTTTGTTTAATAAACGAACGAACATAAACAAATTTTCCGCCGAACGGTTCACGAACTGTTCGCCGAACGTTTGGTTCGTTTGCAGCCCTACTTGCGTACCAACAACCATGTCCGTTCATTTTACTCATAAGGAATTCACGGCTTTGTTTTTTGTTGCTTGGGTGGAGACTTCAATATCTTGTCGTCGCCGTGTAATGACTCTTACAAAGAAGTGAACCCAAAACGTATTAGTGGTATTTGAGATAGACATTCTCTATGATCCATATATCTCTTATAAACAAAACAACGTGAGACAACACATACGCCGTTAAATGTACATGAGCCAATATGAGAGGGTGTTTTTTTTTTTTTTTTTTTTTGTTGTTGTTGTGTGTGTGTGTTATGCAAGTAATAAACGAAAGATTAATTAAACAATATATTCCTATTTTTTTCCCCATATTCTCTCAATATACTTGTATGCTTTTTCTTTTGTAAGAATATCAAAGTGTTTTATTATGTCTCATGATTTAATAATAAAGGTATTTGATTTTACTCTTTATTTATGGAAACTAATTTCAAACAACAAATCTCAACATAAGATTCATGCATCATTTTTCAGCTAAAGATATTCGAACCTTGACTTTACATTATACCCACACATTTATTTTGTTATGACTTGGGACGAAGCTACACTAACAAGCAAGCCAAGCTTAGCTAGCATAAGCTCGACTCGAGATCTCTTAAAGAGCTGACCGATATTTGAGCTTGAACTCGACTCGAAAAAGCTCGAGTCATCTCGTATATTTTTCAAAGTTTGATAATTTGTATTTTTTTTTGGTAACTATTGATAGATATAAACAACAAAAGATACTTTTTCTACATACACGGTTGATTGAACGATGATGGACACAAGTTTATTGAACGGATGGTAACCATAAAAAAAATTGGCGGCTTTTTTGTCTATATAAAAGTTATGCCGTCTTGAATCATCAATTTAACTTGACTGAGCCAAACGAGCAAGCCAATGAGAGTGCACACCCCAGGCTCGAGCCCACTCGTCTCGACTTGAAATATATGAGTTGATTTCGAACGAATAATTTACATAGGCTAACCAAAGGAAGAAAGGAACACACTCGTCTTTGTTCTTGATAATAACATATATTTTTTAACTTATATGATATAATATAAAATCATATTAGTTTGCCTAAACAAATTTCTACTAGAAGGTCATTTAGAGTTTTAGTTACTACGATTTAATATAATTGTTTTATGCCTAAGGCTTGTTACAAAACTACTAGAAAGTGCACCATTTTAAAGTTGTTTTACTAATTTTGTGAATATAACGTTTAAAACGAGGGAAGGTTAATCATGCATCATGTGGTGGCGTTGATAGCCGAAAGACAAGGGGGTACATGCGCTAATCGGTTTTTGTCCCAATGGTTGAGTGTTATGTGTCTTATGTCCAAACCTTGATGCAAAACTACTACCGAGCCGGGGGTCTCATTGGAAGCAGTCTCTCTATTCCTGTGGGATAGAGGTAAGGCTGTCTACATCTTACCATCTTCAGACCCTGCATTAGCTTTGCTATTGATGAGTTTTACTGAGTATGATGACGATGACGATTTAATATAACTGTTTTAATCGACGCGTTTAGTTTACACAAACAAAAAATCCTGTACTCATCGTCACAAACTATGTTATTGACTTCTATGTTTCTATTACGTTTGTATATAAAAAATTTATGAATCCGTCACATGTTCAAATTTCTTGTTTGTTGTCATTTTACATGGTGTATCCACACTTGTCAAATATAACAACACGTAATGCATGTTACTCGTCACCCAATTTAGGAAAAAGTCATAAAACAGGACACCTAATTTTTAAATGTGTTGTTGAAAACATCATATGTTGCTTTTTCTCGTGCCGCAATATCCGATTTTGTTTGAATAAGCATAAATTCAATGAACGTAGATATTGACATCTTATTTTTCCCATGGTTTACAAATTGTGTAAAGAAAAACAATCATGTGTATGTTATATATATATATAGGGTAAGGTTCATGCAAGAACCTTCTTTATTGTGAGAACCGTGAGAACCAATGTGAACACAATCTAAAATAGCTAAAAAAAAAACCTAAAAATACTAACCCCCCCTCCAAAAAAAAAAACCCTACCCCCCAAGCTAAATGCTAAAAACTAAACCCCCCCTAAAAAACCTAAAAAAAACCTAAACACCCCCCCCCCCCCCCCCCGCTAAAAACTAAACCCCCAAAAAACTTAAAAAAATAAAAAAAAACACACACAATTTTTTTTATATTTTTTACATTAAAGTCGCTACTTTTAGTAGCAAAAAAAAAATTTTTTTTTTTGGCTACTAAAAGTAGCGATTTTTTTATAAAAAATGTTAAAAAAAAATTTTGTGTGTGTTTTTTAGGTATTTTTTGTTGTGTTTACATTGGTTCTCGCAATAAAGGGTGGTTCCTAACGGATCCTTCTCCTATCTATTATATATAATAAATGAAAGTTATTTGGGACACGTGTCACTTGATTAGGGCATCCTCAGTTCTCTTTTCCCGCCCAACAGTGTCATCCCCTTTTCCTTATATAATCTCTCTTCTCACTTCTAATCTTTGTTTACAAACCTTGGGTTCTTTCTCTCTCTATATTCAGGCGATTCAAATTCAAATTTCACAAACCTTGCAAATTATTGAGATAATTCTTTCCATCCAAACCTTAATCTTCTTAAGACGCCACCATAAAATCTTCTTTTGTTCATCGATTACTTCATCAAAAGGTTTGTTCTTTTTTTTAGTTGAAATACTTTCATGATTTCCTCTTATTTACACTAATCCTAATTTCTACTCGTAATCTAATCATATGGTTCCAGGGTTGTTGTCATCAAAGTTGAAATCCGCTGAGCTGCGGATAGATTTCTGCCATAAGCTGGTATGTTTGAATATGTTTTGAAATTAGCGTTTTTTTCTAGATGGTGATGATATGAGTATAACAACTGTTGATTATTGATGTTTGAGTATGTTCAGCCATTATTCTTTCTGAAATTAGAGTTTCATTGGTATTTTTATGTTTGTAACAGCAGTGGTTCAGCATCTACAGTGGATTCAACATCAGGTGTTTGCTATTATTGTTTGATGTTGTTTGCTATTATTGACTGATGTTGTTTGCTATTGTTGTTTGATGTTGTTTGCTATTGTTGTTTGCAGTTGAAGATATCTTAATTAAGGTAATAATTGTATTACATCATGTTGAAAATTAGAATTGATAAATATAGGGAAAGTGAGGTTGAAGGTTAATAACCCAACAATGGAGCATTTCATTCTACAGGTTCCATAAATTAAGGGTATTCTCATATAATGATGATGATTGTTCCACGGTTGTTTCCAGTATTATTGTTCCAACATCGTTTCAAGTATGTGTTTTTTGCTACTCTGATTTTCAATTTTGAGTTTTTTATTTTGAAGTGATATACTCTAATTCTCGGTTTAAATTTCAGTCTAATCACAGTTGTTTGAAATTCATACAATCTGCTGCGGGTTATTATAGGTTTGTATTCAAAGAAGCATAAAGTTTAATTAAATACAAAGAAAGATTATTAAATTTATAGTTAAAATAATTTTTGCTTATGTCTAAATGATGATGATGATTATAATTGACTTGTGCAGAAGATGATGATGTAGAACCCACAGTAGTTCCTACTAAACGCAAGAAAGGATCTGTTATTGTTGTAAGATAAGATTTTATGTTAGTAGAGAGTCTAGAGTAATGGTGTTTCCCACCTTTTTTTGTATTAAAAGAAGCATAAAGTTTGTTTTAAAGGAGCTCTTTATGAACAAAGACTGATGAGGCCTATCCACTGTTGAAGACAAGGTCCTGTTAAAGACAAACACTTTATGTACCTAGAGTTTGATTAATCAAAGGAAAACGACTGTTTAGTATCAACAGTGGTTCAGCATCTACAACGGATTCAAATTTAGTATTTAATTATCAGTGGTTCTTATGTAACTTTAGTATTTCATTATGAGTTTGTTTCATGTTGTAAGAATCAGTGAATTCTCAGATAATAGATTGCTTTGCCGGATTAGATTATGTGTTAAATTATAGTTCTTTAAGTGATTGTTTCGTTTTCTTGAATTCTATGTAATTTTGTAAAGAAGTACAATAACAAACAGTGGTTTTAACATCTGTTTGCAATTTGGTCAATAGTTAATGGAAACCCCTGTTAGGTTGAACAATAGATGTTATTAACTTAAACATCCGTTCAGGAAAACGACTGTTTGCACTTTATGTACCTAGAGTTTGATTAATCAAAGGAAAACGACTGTTTAGTATCAGCAGTGGTTCAGCATCTACAACGGATTCAAATTTAGTATTTAATTATCAGCGGTTCTTATGTAACTTTAGTATTTCATTATGAGTTTGTTTCATGTTGTAAGAATCAGTGAATTCTTAGATAATAGATTGCTTTGCCCGATTAGATTATGTGTTAAATTATAGTTCTTTAAGTGTTTGTTTCGTTTTCTTGAATTCTATGTAATTTTGTAAAGAAGTACAATAACAAACAGTGGTTTTAACATCTGTTTGCAATTTGGTCAATAGTTAATGGAAACCCCTGTTAGGTTGAACAGTAGATGTTATTAACTTAAACATCTGTTCAGGGTTAAACAGATGTTTGAGGTTTAATTATCAGTGGTTCTTATGTAACTTTAGTATTTCATTATGAGTTTGTTTCATGTTGTAAGAATCAGTGAATTCTTAGATAATAGATTGCTTTGCCCGATTAGATTATGTGTTAAATTATAGTTCTTTAAGTGTTTGTTTCGTTTTCTTGAATTCTATGTAATTTTGTAAAGAAGTACAATAACAAACAGTGGTTTTAACATCTATTTGCAATTTGGTCAATAGTTAATGGAAACCCCTGTTAGGTTGAACAGTAGATGTTATTAACTTAAACATCTGTTCAGGGTTAAACATATGTTTGGGGTTTAACAGATGTTCAGCTCTAAACCAAACATCTGTTTAAGGTCAACATCTATTTGAGTATTGGTCCTCTTGTGAAATTTGTTTGACCAAACAGTGGTTTTAAACCACCAGATAAACATCTCTTTATGTGCAAACACCTGTTTATGACCAAACTTCTGTTTATGGGCAAACTTCTGTTTAAGGCGAAACATATGTTTCTTCAAAATCTGTTGACCATTGACTGACCAAACATCAGTGTTTAAAAAACTGTTGGGTATCCACTGATAGGAAAAATAGCCGCTGCTCACTTTTTTATTGTTGGCATCTATTGATATTGACCATCAGTTGTTTTCCTAAAAAACAGCCACTGCTCACTTTTTTGTTATTGATGGTGTTAATTAGTGATAGATTGAAATTATCAAATAAAAACTAAAATTACAATGAAATTACCATTTTACCTCGTCTTTACATACCAATGAGGTAAGATTTCCTCCAACATTATTTTGATCATACAATTTAAAAAATTCTTTATAACTATTTGTTGGAAATCAAATCAGTAATTAATGCTAATTTCTTGAGCTTTGGACATTTAAAACATGCAAAATGTGAATTTCAAACTCACGGTTTAAAAATTAGAAAAGTCATCATGACAATGACAGTTGCTTTCAAATCATCATCAGTAATTACTGATAATATCAGTAATTACAGAAAAGTCATAATGACAATTGACGTTCGGTGTCTACTGATAGGAAAAAATAGCCACTGGTCACTTTTTTATTCTTGACATCCATTGATATTTACCATCCATGGTGTTAATTAGTGATATATTGAAATTATCAAATAAAAACTACAATTAAAATGAAATTACCATTTTACCTAATCGTTACATTGCAATGAGATAAGAGTTCCTCCAATATTGTTTTCCTGATGAAATTTAATGTTAAATTAAAAAATAAAAAAAAATACTTGATGGGTATTTGTTGCAAATCAAATCACTAATTAATGGTAATTTCTTCAGCTTTGGACTTTTAAAATATGCAAAATATGAATTTCAAACTGACGGTTATTATCTCTTAATTAAAGTTAAAATAAAAATTAGAAAAGTCAACATCACAATTGCTTTCAAATCAGATCACTGATAATATCAGTAATTTTGAAATTTTGAAATTAAATTTATGCAAGATAGTAATTTAGAATTGACGTTCTCTTTTTTTTTCCCTACTTTGCATGTCATTACTAATATTTATTTACTTTAATAAGGAGGGATATAAAGATATACACTACTTACCTTTCAGTTCCCAATAAACATCAGTTCCCAATAAACATCATCACAATTGCGGTCAAATCAAATCAGTAATTACTAATAATATCAGTAATTTTGAAATTCAAAATTCAAACCATATATATTTTTATCCTTAATGTTAAATTAAAAAATAAAAAAATACTTTTTGACTATTTGTTGCAAAACTAGAATTTCAAACTGACGGTTATCTCCGATTACACTTCTTTGTTCGAATGCATCTTTCTGTTGACCATTGACTGACCAAACATCAGTGTTTAAAAAACTGTGGGGTATCCACTGATAGGAAAAATAGCCACTGCTCACTTTTTTTATTGTTGAGATCTATTGATATTGACCATCAGTGGTTTTCCTAAAAAACGGCCATTGCTCACTTTTTTTGTTATTGATTGTTTTAGTTTAGTGATAGATTGAAATTATCAAATAAAAAGTAGAATTACAATAAAATTACCATTTTACCTCATCTTTACATACCAATGAGGTAAGATTTCAAACAACATTGTTTTGATCATAAAATTTAAAATTAAATTAAAAAATAAAAAAATTTCTTTATAACTATTTGTTGCAAATCAAATCAGTAATTAATGTTAATTTCTTGAGCTTTGGACATTTAAAACATGCAAAATGTGAATTTCAAACTCACGGTTATTATGTTTTTAAAAATTAGAAAAGTCATCATGACAATGACAGTTGCTTTCAAATCATCATCAGTAACTACAGAAAAGTCATCATGAAAATTGACCTTCTTTTTTTTTCCTACTTTGCATAACAATTCAAATATTTAATATTTTAATAAAGAGAGGATAAGGATATATACTACTGTGGATTACGTATAAACATCAGTTCCCAATAAACATCAGTTCCCAATAAATAAGATAATTTAATAATTATCAGTTCCCACATTCAAAATTGAAAATTCAAAGGCTCATTCAAACCGTATATTCTAATCCTATAAATAAGATATAATTATCTACTATCAGATTCAAATCTCGCTCGCTCATATATGTGTGCGTATATCTCTCTCTCAAATGCATCTTTCTCGTGATTTAGGCGCTAATCTCCGATTACACTTCTTTGTTCGAATGTTTGTTGAACATGTTATCGTTCCAGTATCATTGTTCCAACATCGTCGTTTCAATGAAGATTCCCATCACAAGTCAACCTTTCAATATGGATGTTGCAGTATCATTGTTGCAACATCGTGAAAAGTTGCGTTGTTCGATTTTCGTTAAATCGAAAGTCAGGTTTTCTTGTGTCAGGTTTGTCATTGGGATTTCTTCTTTTATAGAAAGTATGGATAGATTCTTGCAATATCTTGAAAACTTAGATGTGCTACAACAGTTGAGAAAAGACCTTTGCATTTTAGGTTTGTTTCTTGTTTGTGTTGTCAGTAATATAGAATGCGGTGATAGAGACTTGCAGTTCTTGGCGATGCTGAAGTACATACATCTAGAGGTTCAGCAATGGATGGAGTTGAAACTAAAGTTTCTTAATTCTTGTTGTTATTCTTAGATTTGAACTTTAATACTGTTTAGTATGTCATGTAATTATTGGACTTTTAGTTTTAAGGTCATGAATAAATTAATAAATTTTATTTTATGAATCTATGTTGTATTTTTTTTTATTTACTGTTTTA
>JARYGA010054970.1:0-63814 GCA_030545235.1 Helianthus tuberosus
CACCTTATTTAAAATCTCGTCCTCGAGATTTATTGAAATAAGTGAGGATACTTTCGCTTCATTTCCGATTCCAGCTCCCAAGTATACTCAGGTCCTCTTTTCGAATCCCATTTGACTTTGACTAGTACCAGTCTTTTGTGTTTGAGAAACTTAATCTTTCTGTCTTCTATTTGCAGTGGCTTCTCAACAAATTTTAACTTTTCATTTACCTCTACATCTTGAAGAGGTATTACCAAGGATTCGTCAGATAGACATTTCTTGAGATTGGATATATGAAATACGTCATGTATTCCAGCTAGCTCCTCTGGTAGTTGTAGAGGTGTTCAAAATAACCGGTTAATTAACCGTAACCGGTTATTAACCGAAACCGTAACCGGTTAATAACCGATTTAGGAATAACCGGTTAGTGGTTATTTTTAACCGTAGGTTAGTAACCGGTTACAAGTTTTTAGTATAATAACCGGTTATTAACCGGTTTTTTTAAACCGGTTTTTTAACCGATAGACCGGTTAACCGAAAAAATAACCGAAAAATTCAAAAAAAAGGCAAAAAAAACCGGTTTTTAACCGAAAATAACCGGTTAATTAACCGGACCGGTTAAAGTAATTAACCGGACCAGTTAATAAAATAACCGGTTAAAGTAATAACCGGTTAAAGCATTAACCGGTTAAAGTCAAAAAGTCAAATTAACCGGTATAACCGGTTAACCGGTCCGGTTATTAAAATTAACCGGTTTGTGCACCTCTAGGTAGTTGTAAGCGATAGGCGACTGGCCCTATTCGCTGTATTATTGGGAATGGTCCTACATACCTTGGACTTAGCTTTCCTTTCTTACCGAATCTAACTACTCCTTTCCAAGGATAAACTTTTAAGAGTACTTTATCTCCAACTTGAAACTCTAGTGGCTTGCGTCGATTATCTGCATAACTCTTCTGGCGATCTCGAGCCATTTTCAATTTTCCTTGATTTGAGTGATTTTGTCGGTGGTCTCTTGCACAATTTCAGGACCTGATAATTGACTTTCTCCTATCTCCGCCCAACAGACTGGAGTTCTACACTTTCGTCCATACAATGCTTCAAATGGGGCAGCTTCTATGCTTGCATGATAGCTATTATTATAGGAGAATTCGATTAAGGGTAGGTGGTCATCTCAATTTCCACCAAAATCTATCACACATGCCCTAAGCATGTCTTCCAGGGTTTGGATCGTCCTTTCACTTTGTCCGTCTGTCTGAGGATGATATGCAGTGCTTATATTTAGTCGGGTTCCCATTGCTTCCTGGAAACTTGTCTAGAAGTGGGAAGTGAAACGACTATCCCTATCCGACACAATGGAGAGTGGAACTCCATGTAAGGATACTACTTCATCTACATACAACTTGGCCAACCTTTCCATGCTAAAGGTTTCTTTTATGGGTAGAAAATGAGCTGATTTGGTTAATCGATCCACAATTACCCAAATCGCATCATTACCTTTTCTGGTTTTGGGTAACTTAGTAACAAAGTCCATTGTTATGAGTTCCCATTTCCATACAGGCATTTCTAATTGTTGTAGTAGACTTGAGGGTTTCTGGTGTTCTGCCTTAACTTGTGAACAAGTTAGACACTTAGAAACATATCTAGCGATGTCCTTTTTCATTCCTATCCACCAGAAGTTATTCCTTAAATCTTGGTACATCTTATTGTTACCAGGATGCATGGTATACCTAGATTTATGGGCTTCTTCTAAAATCTTATTTCTTAATTCTCCTTGCTTAGGAACCCAAATCCTTTTCGTATAGAATCTTCAAATTCCATCACTTCCTTGCTCTAATTCTTTTACTCGTCCCTTCATTCCTTCAGCATCATCCTTGATTGCTGTTTCTTGGATATTTTTCAGTTGTTCCATTAAATCTAACTATAGATTTAATCTAAGAGCACGAACTCGCTTTTGCTTTTCATGATACTTACGACTTAAAGCATCAGCAACTACATTTGCTTTTCCTTCGTGATATTGAATATCACAGTCGTAGTCACTTAGAATCTCCATCCATCTCCTTTGCCTCATGTTTAGTTCTTTTTGCCCAAATATGTATCTTAAGCTTTTATGATCTATATAGACAGTAAACTTACTTCCATACAAATAGTGTCTCCAAATCTTAAGGGCAAAAATAATGGCTCCTAATTCTAAGTCATGAGTCGTATAGTTTTCTTCGTGCTTTTTCAATTGCCTTGAAGCGTACTGATGTGTGTAAAATGCAACATATAAATTACATCAAATAAGGCATAAAACTAACCCTTTTTAAGTACTAATATTGGAAAAAGAGTGTTTTTGTCTTCCTTTTGTATTTTCAGGATTAAATGAGCTCAAAAACGCAAAAGAAGCAAAAAGACAGCTAAATCCAACATAAATACAAGAAAAGGAATATTAGTGGACTGCCCGACCCCTCAATGGCACCTTCCAAAGCAAAGTAGAGAAATCAGAAGACTGAACACGCCCCGTGCTCAGCCAGCACGGGGCCGTGCCCAAGAAGCAGCAGAAAAGACAAACCTATAGAAGCTTCTATTGCCCACCACGGGCCGTGCTCAGCGGACACGGGGGCGTGTCGAAAGTACAGCAGGCGCATTTATTGTAATTGCGAATTACAATTAATGAGGAGAGAGATTGTCAGACGGACACGGGGCCGTGCCCAGCGGACACGGGGCCGTGCCCAGCTCTCTGTTCAGCCTATAAATAGGAGTGCTTGGATTCATTTCATCTCATCCCTTGGCACACCACCTCTCTCACACTTCATCCACCACCCACCACCATCACAACACCATCATCCACCACCATCATCCATTGTCCATCGTAGAGTGTGTGAGTCGTCTCGGGATCCAAGATTGATCGTAAGAGTTCTTGACAATCAAGGCCATGTTTGCCTAAGTCTCTTACATCACTTGGTGAAGACAAAGTGTCTAGTATAATACTTTTTATTTCTAATCTTTTGCACTTTTTATTTGGTTTTGTATTAATGACTTTAATAACTAGTTACTTATGTTGAAGGTGATCTTTCCTTATCGTTTGTCCGTGGTGTCTTGGCATTATTTTACTGTCTATATAAAATAAAGGATTTTCACCATTCATATCTCCACGATCTATATGGAGATATGTTGGCTACCTGGTCGGGGGTTAAGGGAACGGTTTGGTAAAGGTCTTGCCATTGTTCAGCGTTTAGAGGTCCTGCAATGGACCTGGGTCAAATTTAGTAGGACCTCCTTCAATACTTCACGGTATTGGATGGCGGGGGTCCAAACTCTTTGATCCCCTCATAAGTTAACTACTATTAATACTATAACCCGGCTATTTAGGACTGTATCCCTGCTGACTCAGACTACTTAGCCGAGGGTAACGTCACCGCCAAAAGCGGGGCCTACCACAATACTGCATTAATAACTTAATTCATTATCTTCCAATAATCCACCCTTTTAGGATTGTATCCCTGCTGACTCAAACTACTGGGGTGAGGGTAACGTCACCTTCAAAAGAGGGGCCTACTACAATAACTAAGATAATCTCTTAATTATGTGCAAAAGTGCGGAAATAATCAAAGGTTATACTAGATACGAGTCGGAACCAAGTGATTCATCTTGTCTATCTGTTTTTCTTTTATTTTTATTTTCAGCATTTTAGTTAGTTTTTAATTTTCTTAGTTTAAAACATTTTTCTAAACTTTTATTTTGGTTAGACGTTGAGG
The DNA here is from genome assembly GCA_030545235.1 of Helianthus tuberosus. Lineage (NCBI taxonomy): Eukaryota > Viridiplantae > Streptophyta > Magnoliopsida > Asterales > Asteraceae > Helianthus > Helianthus tuberosus. Next base: position 3,717 of record JARYGA010054970.1, read on the forward strand.
ATAAACCGGTACTAAAAGCTTTTGTGTCCTTGGACGACCTCGGTATCTTACCAACGCTATGCTACACTCAACGATGGGTGCACTTGCCCATATGTGTGTTTAGTGTTAGTGAAATATCGTGTTTTATAAATTTAAAACTTGGCTAAAATAAGTGTTAAAAAGGGCTTAAAATATACACCTAAAATAAGTAACACTTCGCACGCATCAAGTTTTTGGCGCCGTTGCCGGGGACACAAGGATTTTAAGAAAGTTTAAAATCGACGGCCTAATCAGTTTTTTTTCAAAACCTTTTCAAAACGCGCGCACATTTTTCTGCATTTTAGTTTAGTTTGCATTTACAGTAGCCTGAACACGGGGCCGTGCTCACTGAACACGCCCCCGTGCTGCATATTTTTAGTTAGATACCCAGATACAGAGTCTGAACACGGGGCCGTGCTCACTGAACACGCCCCCGTGCTCAACGTGACCAGTAACTTTAATTAAAACGCCCAGATACAGATCCTGTACACGGGGCCGTGTTCACCAGACACGGGGCCGTGTCCAGCCTTCTGTTTTAGTCTTTGTTTTCATTTTCTGGTCCCGAGACTCAGTTGTGGTCTGCTGAGTGATTCTTATGGATCAATACTCAGGAGGTTACAACTACACCTATGATGAGGATGATTATAGGGGTAATTATTGCACTAATTGTCGTAATACACGTTCGATTCAAAATAATCACTCGTATCAACCATCCAATTCATACGCTTACTATGAGGAGCCCAGGTACGAGCCATCAACTTCATACACATCCTATGAAGACCAAAGGTATGAACCTCCTCCCTCATACTCATATTTTGATGAACCAAGGTATGAGCCTTCTTACTCATACTTTGAGGAACTAAGATATGAGCCACCACCTTCATATGCTTATTATGAGGAACCTTGGCGTGAACAACCCACCTCATATGAGTATTATGAAGAACAAAATTACGAACCTTATCCATCATATGCTTACAATGAAGGACAATGGTGTGAACCATCAACTTCATATGGGTATTATGAGGAACAAAGGGTCGAACAACCGGATTCAAGCTTAGAAAATAATGATTCTTTTTCTATAACCGAAGTGACCGATAGGATATTAGAACACATTAGAGTTATCGATCGATGTATAAAAGAAGCTCGCGCAAGGGAAGAGGAGTCCCGCGCAAGAGAAGAATTAAAAAAGGAAGAGATAACTAAAAATGAAAAAATGGAAGAACAAATAAGTGAAAAACCGACACATGAGTTAAACAACGAAAAAGGTGAGTCCAACAACGTTAAAATCCAAGAAGAGTCTAATTTTGAAGAAATTAATCTCTTGACACCTTCTTTCGAAAATCATTGTTTAGTACCCACTCATGCTAAGTTTTTAAAAGAGTTAAACACTAACACAAAAATTGACGAAACGGTAAGTGTTAAGTTAACTAATGATCAAACTTCGCTAATAAAAGAAGACCCATTTGAAATTAACATCACACCGGTTCCATGTTTCTTTCAAAATTCGTTTATTAGTAATGTCACAATCGATAAAGATCTTTGTGTTAACATAATGCCTAACTACATTTTCGAAAAATTAAGTATTAGTGATTTTTCACCACTTCAAATACCCATTTTTCTATCCAATCGGAAAGTAATAAAATCAATCGGTATAGTTGAAGATGTCTTGGTTCAAACAAATCAAATGGTAATCCCAACCGACTTTGTCATCCTCGATGACGCTCCTCTAGTGTTGGGACGACCATTTGTAAAAACTCACGAAGCTTTGAAAAACCGGAAGTTCAATAATTTACCTCTTCATTTAGGGGCATTTAAAAGAAGTGTCGATCTCGAACGAACAACGAAATATCTATTCCGCAATAATGACCCCCTAATTGAAGATGAAGATGAAGATGAACCACCCGATACAAGTGAAGAGATTGACCACTTTGTTGAAGAAGAGGTAGCCATAGAACAAACTTTTAAAGTTCTTGATCGAAACGAGCAACCAAATAAGGAGTCTCCTAAAGACCCACCACTTGAGCTCAAAGAACTTCCAAAAGGTTTGGAATATGCTTTTCTAGACAAAGATGGTAAGTTACCTGTAATTATTTCGTCTAAATTAGATAACTTAGAAAAAGAAAAACTAATTAATCTTTTGAAAAAACACAAAAATGCAATAGCTTGGAAACTTGTTGACATAAAAGGAATTAGTCCTTCTATGTGCACACACAAAATTTTGATGAATGATGACTACAAATCGGTCATACAACCACAACGTCGAGTAAATCCAAATGTTCAAGAAGTGGTTAAAAACGAAGTCATCAAATTACTTGACGCCGGACTTATCTATCCTATTTCCGATAGTCCTTGGGTAAGTCCCGTCCAAGTAGTTCCAAAGAAAGGAGGTATGACGGTAATTACTAACGAAAAGAATGAATTAATACCAACGAGAACCGTCACAGGATGGAGAGTATGTATAGATTATAGACGATTAAATGAAGCAACAAGAAATGATCATTTTCCTTTACCCTTCATTGATCAAATGTTAGAAAGATTATCCGGTCATAAATTTTACTGTTTCTTGGATGGTTTTTCAGGTTACTTTCAAATCCCGATAGCACCCGAAGACCAAGAAAAGACAACTTTCACATGTCCCTATGGAACTTTTGCTTATCGACGCATGCCGTTTGGTCTATGTAATGCCCCCGCAACATTCCAATGTTGCATGGTAGCCATTTTCCATGACATGATAGAAAAGACAATGGAAGTCTTCATGGACGACTTTTCTATCTTTGGGGATTCATACGACCAATGCCTCGATAACCTTGAACGAATGCTATCCCGATGTGAGGAAACTAACCTCGCCCTTAATTGGGAAAAATGCCATTTCATGGTAACGGAGGGAATAGTACTCGGTCATAAAATCTCAAGCGAAGGAATGGAGGTGGATCGAGCCAAAATAGATACCATTTCTAGATTACCACCTCCATCCTCCGTAAGAGCTATTAGAAGTTTCTTAGGGCATGCCGGATTTTATAGGCGGTTTATCAAAGACTTTTCAAAGATCTCAAGGCCTCTAACAAAATTACTTGAAAAAGATGCTCCTTTCATCTTTGACAAGGATTGCAATCAAGCATTTCTAACCCTAAAGGAAATGCTAGTCAATGCACCTATCATGATAGCACCTGATTGGAAATTTCCTTTCGAAATCATGTGTGATGCTAGTGACTTTGCAGTTGGAGCTGTCTTGGGACAAAGAAAAGAAAAGCATTTCCACCCAATATATTATGCTAGTAAAACACTTAACGATGCACAAGAAAATTACACAACAACTGAAAAAGAGTTACTAGCTGTGGTATTTGCTTTTGATAAATTTCGTTCTTATCTTGTTCTTTCTAAAACTATAGTCTATACAGACCATGCAGCCATTCGATATCTCTTTAAGAAGCAAGACGCAAAACCACGTTTGATTAGGTGGATTCTACTCCTCCAAGAATTTGACATTGAAATCAAGGACAAAAGAGGAGCAGAAAATACCGCAGCAGATCATCTTTCACGCTTAGAAGACCCAGCTTTGGAGGCAACCAGGGACGAGCAAATCAATAAAAAATTTCCAACTGAGTCCCTGGAAATGGTGGAATATAAGGAAGAACCATGGTACGCCGACTTTGCTAACTACCTAGCTAGCGGTATAGTCGCAAAAGGATGGCCACATCATCAAAGAAAAAAATTCTTTGCCAATGTGAAACACTACTTTTGGGAAGATCCATATCTTTTCAAAATGCGTGCCGACCAACTCGTCAGACGATGCGTACATGGTAGTGAAGCACGAAGAATTCTCCGCCATTGTCATGAAGGTCCATACGGAGGACATCATGGTGCTGCCAGTACCGCACGAAAGGTATTCGATTCAGGATTTTATTGGCCAACCATTTACAAAGATGCTCAAAATCTTGTAAAGACATGTGATGCTTGCCAAAGAACAGGTAATATTTCTTCCAAAAATGAAATGCCACAAAATGGCATTCTTGTTTGTGAAATTTTTGATGTATGGGGACTCGACTTTATGGGACCTTTCCCACCATCGAAAGGAAACAAATACATACTTGTGGTAGTAGATTACTTGTCTAAATGGGCCGAGGCCGAGGCACTTCCAACAAATGATGGAAGAGTAGTGGTAAGATTTCTGAAAAAATTATTCTCTCGTTTTGGCACACCTAAAGCTTTAATAAGTGATAGAGGTACCCATTTTTGCAACCATCAACTTGAAATTTTTTTAACAAGATATGGGGTCTATCACCGGGTTTCGACAGCATATCACCCTCAAACAAACGGACAAGCCGAAGTGACTAATAGAGGGTTAAAACGAATACTCGAAAAAACCGTAGGGTTAAATAGAAAGGAATGGGCTGATAAATTAGATAATGCTTTATGGGCTTTTCGAACTGCTTATAAAACAACGATAGGTACAACCCCATATAAGCTAGTCTATGGAAAAAGTTGTCATTTGCCAGTAGAAATTGCACACAAAGCCTACTGGGCAATCAAAAATGTAAACTTAGATCTAGAATTTGCTGGTAAAAATCGATGTTGTCAAATAAATGAATTAGACGAGCTTAGGAATTATGCATACTCAAACTCCGAGATTTATAAGGAAAGAATGAAAAATTTGCATGACAAACGTATTAAACCTAATGAATTTCGGGTAGGAGATTTAGTTCTTTTGTTTAATTCACGACTTCGATTGTTTCCTGGTAAATTAAAGTCTAGGTGGTCAGGACCTTTTTCCGTCACCCATATTTTTCCACACGGTGCAGTAGAAATTAAACCTCGAAATGGGCCACCATTTAAAGTCAATGGCCAACGGCTGAAACTCTATCAAGGATTTATTGAGGATGAGGAAGAAGAGATCTCGCTTCAAACCGTGGAAGAATAAAAACATCATGCCTGGTAAGTTACGAACGATTGAGACGACAAAATAAAGCGGTAAGTTTTCTAAACCATAGCTTATGGGAAAAAGGGGCACTCACACGCGCACATCAAAAAAAAAAAAAACTGCTCGGCACGAGGCCGTGTCCGCTGGACACGGGGCCGTGTTCGCGCTGCAGACGGGATAAAACCCCTTTTTCAAAACAGTTTCTTCATTCCACACGCCCCGTTTCCCCACAAAAGCTCTGGTTCCAGGCGATTTTTCGCGAAATTTCGACGTCTCTTACCGATCTAACAACGTCAAGGTATGATTCTATCACTCTTAGTAGTTAGATTAGTTACTTGCATGTAGTTAAAACACCACAAATTTGGGGAAAAATCTAGGGTTCTTGATGTTCATCCGGATCGAACCTAAAATTTTTGCCTAAATCTGTTTGCATTTAGTTAGATTAGTGTTAAGGGAAGTAAATACACTTAGATTGTTCATAGATTCACCCGATTTCTTACAAAAACCCCAAACCCTTGTTCTTGAACCGAAAAAGATAAAATTGATAAGGTAAACGGGATATTTTGGGAAAAACGGTGTTTAGGGTTTCATTTTCGGGGGAAACCGCACCTATTGGACCAAAAATTTTCAAGTTTTCGAAACCGGGTCGAAAAATGAAGTTTTTGAGTAACAGGCCTCTGGACACGGGGCCGTGTCCGCTGGACACGGGGTCGTGTCCAGCCCGCTGTTTGCAGTTTTGTCCGAAAACATTTCTGTTTCGTGCTAATTTTTGGTGTATTCTTTCAGATGGCAAAGTTCACAAGGTTCAATGCAAGTGAGCTTGATGCAAGGGCAAGGTATGAGGTTCTTCAAACAAGACCCGAAGAGTACCCCAGGAGAGCTTGCACGGATCTGTTAACCTTGGTAAACCAGCTGAACCGATTCAACAACATCGTTACGGGATCACTAGCTGTTGCATTAAACACTAGGCTTCGGTCGGTGCATCAATGCACCATGGAGTTCTACAGTACCTTCAACTTCAATTCAAGGTGTGACCCATTCGACAATGAAGGGGTTGTATTTCGGTGTGGAGGGACAATGTACTCGATCTCCATGGCACAGTTTGGAGCCATAATAGGTCTATACCAAGAAGAGGAATCGGGAAACGAAGAAAATACCGGGGGATTACGAGACTTGGAGGGAAATGAAAGACAAGCCGCATGGGCTCAAATCGGTGAAGGAATCTACGACCCTCGTAGCACCAATAGTACGAAGCTAAGGGATCCGCTCTATCGCTACATTCACAGGATCCTCACCTACTCTCTAAACCAACGTCACGACAGTAGCGGTGTTGAAGGGTTGAAAGATTTGGTTGTCCTCCACTGTATCCACAACCAAAAGCCTCTCGATGTTCCGTATCTCCTGTTAAGAAACATGCATCTCAACCGCCTTGCTCGAGCTCCAACGCCTATCTTCTTCGGAGGATGGGTGTACCGTCTTTTTAAGCATTACACGAAAATTCCAAGAGCCTTTGAAAGAAGCCCATGGTCGGGACGAGTTGACTACCACATTTGCCGAGCCATGAACTTACTCTATGAGGCGGAAGACGGAACAGTGAGTTTCCAAAGAACGCAAGGCTATGCATGGAACCCACAGGAGGCCCTAGTTCTTCACGCACCACCTCCCCACCACCAGTATCCACCCCATGGTGATCCGGGTCAATCCTCCTCACAAGGAGGCGGTTTTCCTAATTTTCAAAGCTTACATGATCTTATGCAGGAAAACCTCATGTGTACCAGGAACGCCTACAACCTCGCCAACAACACATACCACCGGGTCGGAGCTATTGAACGCAACATCAACGATATACAAGACGATATCGGCAGCATCCGGGAGTACATGGCAGGGCATGGGGATGGAGGTGATGAGAGCGATGAAGATATGGAGTAGAGGGTTTGGAGGAGCAGGAGCGGGTTGATGGCGAGCCCACATGTTTAAGTCCCTTTATCTATCGAACGATTGGTGGCCTGCGTGCCAGAAGTTGAACAATTTACTTTCCTTAAACACTTTTATTTTCCGTTTTATTTTTCTTTTACTTTATGCTTGGAACGATTAACTGTGGTAATGTAGGATGTTTGTGTTGCTTGGTGTGGTATTAAGTGATGAAACAGGTACAAACCAAGGCTTGGGGTGCTAAGCCTCAGCACCTATAGGGCCAGGATGGAAAAAACCGGAGGAAGAAACCTGTTTTTCAGGCTTTCAGACTGTCCACACGGGGACGTGTCCAGCCAACACGCCCCCGTGCTCACCTCCCAGACCTGCTGTTTGGCTTCTGTTCTGCAGAATTTTGTCAGACACGTGGCCGTGTCCAGTGGACACGGGGCCGTGTCCACCTTCTGTAAGTTCTTGTTACTGGCACCTGAACACGGGGTCGTGCCCACTCAACACGGGGCCGTGTTCAGTGCCCAGTAACACAAATTTTTGCTTTTTAAACACTATTTTACACATCTAATCAACCTAAAAATTTATTTTTGGGACACATTGAGGACAATGTGTAATTTAAGTGTGGGGGGAATGCTAAAACCTTGAAATTTTGCAAGTCCTAAATACAAGCCTTACACAAAACTCTATTGGAACCGCTAATCACCCCAAATTTTTTCAAAAATTTCATATTTTTTTACTTGTCTAGGTTTAACTCGGGAAATTCAAGTTCTCAAAAAAGTTATATTTTTAAGAATTTACAACCAATAGCGTAGTGATAAAAAGAACCAACATAAGAAAATTATAAAAAGGCATGGCAAACTTAGTTAAAATTTGATTATATATACTTGATCACATAAAAACCCATTCCCACAAAAGTGAGTTTTGAGCCTTTATTGAGCACACAATTACATATCATTTGACTAAATGCTCATTTTTCATTTCTTGTGTGAATAGCCGCTTGGTTCTTACGACTCTAGAACTTGCCATGACAATACATTCCCGGTCTTTATCAACTTAAACCCGAGTAAGTAAATGATGGAGGCATTAGGACTAACCCTTTTTATTTCTACACCATTATTTTTCTTTTTCTTTTACCACCTACCCAAAAATCCCCCTAGTTAGCCCCTTTGAGCCTAAACCTTTTCGTTTCATCACCCAAACAAAAACCCTTTTACCCACCAAAACCTTTTTCATTTTTAACCCTTTATTTTAGTAACAAGTTCGGTTCTTCGTAAAAAAAAAATATATGTGATAATGATGAAGCAAAAAGAAAATAAACAAACAAGTTAATCAAAAATAACTTAGTTTGAATAAAAGCTTCATCAAAATAAAAAGTTGCAAAAATACGAAAACCGACACTTGTTACGCTTTTAGCCCTTTTTCTACTAACCACTAACCCAACCACCTACCTTTAACCCTAGCCTAACCCTTAACCCACAAAGTCCTCTTGATATCTACAAAGGTATAAAAGTTAAAAAGGATGAGGATTGATTTCTTGGCAAGCCTATGGTAGGAATAAGTTCCATGCCGCTCTCGAGTGATTCACTAAAAATACACCTTCGGCCGAGTGTGAGTGATTTCCCCGTGAGGTTTGTGAACTTGTATATAAATAGAATTTTAAAAAGGCATGTTATGCCCAAATAAGTAATTTCTTTTATGAAAAGTTCTAAATAAATCATTACGAATAGGAGTGTAAATAAATAAAAATAAAACCCAAAAAGATCTTGGAAATCCCGACACTCTACGACAAACCCAAAACCTTCTCTTCTACCTATTCCATTTGGGAGTGTAAGCCACATATTAAAGAGTTTTGCTTGAGGACAAGCAAAAGTTCAAGTGTGGGGGTATTTGATGTGTGTAAAATGCAACATATAAATTACATCAAATAAGGCATAAAACTAACCCTTTTTAAGTACTAATATTGGAAAAAGAGTGTTTTTGTCTTCCTTTTGTATTTTCAGGATTAAATGAGCTCAAAAACGCAAAAGAAGCAAAAAGACAGCTAAATCCAACATAAATACAAGAAAAGGAATATTAGTGGACTGCCCGACCCCTCAATGGCACCTTCCAAAGCAAAGTAGAGAAATCAGAAGACTGGACACGCCCCGTGCTCAGCCAGCACGGGGCCGTGCCCAAGAAGCAGCAGAAAAGACAAACCTATAGAAGCTTCTATTGCCCACCACGGGCCGTGCTCAGCGGACACGGGGGCGTGTCGAAAGTACAGCAGGCGCATTTATTGTAATTGCGAATTACAATTAATGAGGAGAGAGATTGTCAGACGGACACGGGGCCGTGCCCAGCGGACACGGGGCCGTGCCCAGCTCTCTGTTCAGCCTATAAATAGGAGTGCTTGGATTCATTTCATCTCATCCCTTGGCACACCACCTCTCTCACACTTCATCCACCACCCACCACCATCACAACACCATCATCCACCACCATCATCCATTGTCCATCGTAGAGTGTGTGAGTCGTCTCGGGATCCAAGATTGGTCGTAAGAGTTCTTGACAATCAAGGCCATGTTTGCCTAAGTCTCTTACATCACTTGGTGAAGACAAAGTGTCTAGTATAATACTTTTTATTTCTAATCTTTTGCACTTTTTATTTGGTTTTGTATTAATGACTTTAATAACTAGTTACTTATGTTGAAGGTGATCTTTCCTTATCGTTTGTCCGTGGTGACTTGGCATTATTTTACTGTCTATATAAAATAAAGGATTTTCACCATTCATATCTCCACGGTCTATATGGAGATATGTTGGCTACCTGGTCGGGGGTTAAGGGAACGGTTTGGTAAAGGTCTTGCCATTGTTCAGCGTTTAGAGGTCCTGCAATGGACCTGGGTCAAATTTAGTAGGACCTCCTTCAATACTTCACGGTATTGGATGGCGGGGGTCCAAACTCTTTGATCCCCTCATAAGTTAACTACTATTAATACTATAACCCGGCTATTTAGGACTGTATCCCTGCTGACTCAGACTACTTAGCCGAGGGTAACGTCACCGCCAAAAGCGGGGCCTACCACAATACTGCATTAATAACTTAATTCATTATCTTCCAATAATCCACCCTTTTAGGATTGTATCCCTGCTGACTCAAACTACTGGGGTGAGGGTAACGTCACCTTCAAAAGAGGGGCCTACTACAATAACTAAGATAATCTCTTAATTATGTGCAAAAGTGCGGAAATAATCAAAGGTTATACTAGATACGAGTCGGAACCAAGTGATTCATCTTGTCTATCTGTTTTTCTTTTATTTTTATTTTCAGCATTTTAGTTAGTTTTTAATTTTCTTAGTTTAAAACATTTTTCTAAACTTTTATTTTGGTTAGACGTTGAGGATAAACCGGTACTAAAAGCTCTTGTGTCCTTGGACGACCTCGGTATCTTACCAACGCTATGCTACACTCAACGATGGGTGCACTTGCCCATATGTGTGTTTAGTGTTAGTGAAATATCGTGTTTTATAAATTTAAAACTTGGCTAAAATAAGTGTTAAAATGGGCTTAAAATATACACCTAAAATAAGTAACACTTCGCACGCATCACGTACGCAATTACCTTTTTGTGTTGCATTAGCACACATCCTAATCCTAGCTTAGAAGCATCGAAGTAAACTTCAAAATCCTCTGTTCCTTCTGGCAAAGCTAGAATTGGGGCGTTTGTTAGCTTTTGCTTCAAAATTCTAAAGGCCTCTTCTTGTCTAGGTCCCCATTCAAACTTAACTGATTTACAGGTTAGCTTAGTTAATGGCACGGCTAACTTAGAAAAATCCTTAATAAATCGTCTATAGTAACCAGCTAATCCTAGAAAACTTCTAATTTCCATAGCTATTTGTGGGGCTTTCCATTTGGTGATCGCTTCTATTTTGGAGGGATCTACGTTAATACCTTCGTGATTCACCATATGTCCTAAAAATTGTACTTCCTGCAGCCAAAATTCACACTTCGAGAATTTGGCGTAAAACTTATCTTTTCTTAACAAAGTTAAGAGAGCATGCAGGTGCTGACAGTGTTCATCCTGCCTTTTGGAATAAATAAGTATATCGTCGATGAAGACAATTACAAATTTTTCCAAATACGGTTTACAGATCTTATTCATCATGTCCATAAATGCTGTAGGAGCATTTGTTAACCCGAAGGGCATGACTCTGAACTCGTAATGACCATACCTAGTTCTGAAAGCAGTTTTAGGTATGTCTTCTTCTTGTACCTTCAATTGATGGTATCCGGAGCGTAAATCTATCTTAGAAAAGTATCTAGCTCCCTGAAGTTGATCGAAAAGATCATCGATCCTAGGTAATGGGTATCGGTTCTTAATTGTAACCTTATTCAATTCACTATAATCGATACACATTCTCATTGATCCATCTTTCTTTTTCACAAACAACACTGGAGCTCCCCACGGGGATGAACTAGGTTGTATGAATCCTTTACTTAATAATTCATCTAACTGCTTTTTCAGTTCTAGCATTTCGGTGGGTGTTAACCGATAAGGTGCCTTGGCTATCGGTGTAGTTCTAGGAATTAGATGAATTCTAAATTCTACTTCCCTATTGGGTGGTAATCCTGGTAGTTCTTCTGGGAATACATTTGGGTATTATGCTACTACAATAATTTCTTTAAGTTTCTTACCTTTCGTGTTAATGATTGCTGAAGTCATATACACGATTTCTTGTTTTCTTGAATAACTGGCCAATTTCATTACTGAAATGAATTTCAGTGGCTTTCGTGGCTTATTTCCTGTAATCACCACTAATTCTCCTGTGGGTGTATGAATTTCTATAGAATTTTTATCACAGAGAATTCGAGCATGGTTGGCTACTAACCAATCCATTCCTAATACTATATCGAATCCTGCTAAATTCATAGGTAACAGATTGGCAGAGAATTTATGGCCTAAGAGTTCTATCTTTCCTTCTAGCAAAACTTTATCTATTTTAACAGAATTCCCATCTGCCGTTTCGACTGTAAAAATCTGCCTAAGGTTGGTTACGGGTAAGTTAAGAGCTTGGCAGAATGAAGTATTTATAAAACTTTGGTTTGCACCAGAGTCAAATAATACTTTTGCATAAACGTCGTGAACTAGGAACGTACCAGCTATCACATCAGGGATTAGCTCTGCTTCCTGAGTAGTTAACTGGAAGGCTCTTGCGTTTCTCTTGGTAGTTCCTTCTGCAGGTTTGGCTTTGTTATCAGCTGGTTTAACCAATTTGGGACAATCTGGCCTAAAATGTCCAGCTTCTCCGCCGTTGTAGCAGATTGTTGCTTTCTTCTTCCTGCAATCTTCCTCTTGATGCCCCGGAATTTTGCAGAAATTGCAATACCCTTTGTATCTTCCAAAATGCTTCCTTTTACAGGCATTGCAAAATGGAACAGTGGAAGATTGCTCGGTTCCCTTTCTCTTGAAATTACTACGGTTACCCATACGGAATCCCTGGGTAATCTTTTGGGCCACTTCCTTTTTCCGGTTTTCTTCTCTTGTGCGTACCAGCTCGTCAGTTAGGGTGTTAGCTAATTCCACAACATCGTCAATAGTGCGTGGTCTCGCAGCTTTGACAACGTCACGGATTTCACCAATCAAACCCCAGATGTAGCGGGAAATAAGTACCGGTTCTGGCAAAGCCAGGGTTGGTACTACTCTAGCATACTCGAAGAATGTCGAAGTATATCCTCGACAATCAATATCCACCATCCGGTGGTTCAGGAATTTATTCGCCATTTGTTCCTTCTCATATTCGGGACAAAATTTTCTTTCCACCACTCGCTTAAATTCTTCCCAACTCATGGCATAAGCCACATCGCTTCCTTTAGCTTGAAGTACCGTATTCCACCATTCTAGCGCCCCTTCTTTAAAAAGATGCGACGCGTACATGACCTTGTCTTCCTCAGCACATTTACTTATTTTAATCACCGCCTCGGTTTTCTCTAACCAACGCAGTGCAGCAGTCGCCCCTTCGTTGCCTGCAAATTCAACCGGTTTACAGGCAAGAAACTCCTTGTAAGTGCAACCAGGCGTTGCAGCTTTCATTTTTTTAAGGAGTGGAGCTTGCATCCCATCGTTGTCATTATTAGTATGGTTGCCTCCTCCGTTTACACTATTATTGAAATTGTCACCGTGTGTACGTTTGCTAGGTACAATTTTGTAACACCCCGAAAACGGGTTTGGTAATCAAACTCCGTTAATACTAAAAGACGGGTAAAGTACCGTTAGCAGTAAAAATAACCCGGTAAATATTTGGATTTAAATAAGAAATCCTAATAATTAATTACAAGCGAATCAAAGAATTAAGGAATTGAGTTTATAAGAGCCCGAGTTAACGGGACTTAAAATAAAACGGGTTTTAACTCCCGGAACCCACTAAGTTAACTAGGTAAAATTAACCTAGTTAGTAATGGTTAATTAAATATTGAATTATAGTTTCATTTGATCAAAATAAAACACGAGGGACTAAAAAGGGACAATTGTGAGAGTTGTATGATTAAAACAAAAATAAACCACACCAAACACACACTTAGTGTGAGTCTGGTCGATGTTAAACACAGGGGGCGAACCAGGTTTCTCCACAAACCCTGATTCTCACAAAATCCTCCAAATTGAAGCTCAAATCAAGCTCAAATCGTCTGCATGATTACAAATTCGTGATCACCTAGTCGTGGGGATCATAAGGTATGTAACAATTTGATGATTCGTGAAGTTGCAAAATTTGAGTTAGCATCATAATTCACGAATTATGTAAGGATTAGAGGAGATATGGCTAAGTTAGTGATGTACACATGCTTAGGAACTAAACCCTAAGTAAAAATCATGCATATGATGCTATGACTTGAATGATTTGGTGATTTCATATATGTGTGTTAAATGGGTTTATTGACAATATGATGAACACTCGGATTAGGGTGTTAAATTGATGAATATTGGTTGCTATGATATAAGTTCTTGATGTAGTTCATGAACACTAGACATAGAGGTTTGATTTTGAGGTAAATCTTGGTGAAAATAATTAGTTATGAACTAGTTAGTAAATACGTAAAATTATGCACATTAGGTGTTTGTTAAAATGCGTAAATGAGAACTAAAGTGTTGAAATTTAGAGTGAAAACGCGTATTTGAATGATATGGCAATTACGTGTGATGTGAAGTGATAAGGGTTCTAAATACTATGTTGATTTAGACTAAATGTTGTAAACCATGTGATAGAAAGTAGTTAAGTTTGAATAAATTAAGTTGACTAAGCAAGAAGTCGAACATTAGCTTCGACATAGAAAATAAGTGAGGTGGAATAGTCATGATTGTTAATGACTAATTTAACCGCCTTGTAAATGATTGACAATAGTTTGACGCGTAACAAGCTAGATGAAAGCTTGGAGGAGGGAGCGGGTCAAACAGATCAAGTACGGAAAGAAAAGCGTGGCGTGGATGCGAGGTAAGTGTAAGTTACACACTTATGTAGAATACCCGTTTATTCGATACGTTGTAAACGTGATAATGATAATATTGGAAATATGGAAATTTGTCAAGTGTCGACTAATGTAAATCAAGGTTAAAAGGATACCCATGGCGTAAGCCGAAATGGGTTGAAATTGTAAGAAAAGAGTGTAAAAGAAAAAGGGTATGGTTTTAAAATCCGGGATGGGGTGGATATATGAATTGGAAATCAAAAACGATGTTTTTGATTTAATAGATAATGTTGGGCATATAGTCCAAACGGGTCAAATGGTGATGATAACACCATTTGGCAATATCGACTAATGTGGTTGTCAAGTCTTAAGTTAACAGGACCGATTAGCAAATCGGATAATTGTGTCACCATTGATGGTGTGATAATGAAAACGAGGTATAAATCGGGTCTACTTGTTGATCCGGGCCAGGTACGCATAATTATGTTGTAGTTAAGAGTGTTATTTTGGTCGAATAATTTGAGAGAGAGTCCTTCGTCATAAAAGGACTAAAATCGACCAAAACGCCCTTGTAGGCTAAATGGAACAAACGACCCTTAAAGGTTGTTTGCAAACGAGTTTTATGACTAGGTAAATACTTAGAATAAGTATAGAAGCTGAAAGAGGTATTATATTAGCTAAATGGCACTATTTGAGTTTTTGCCGTAAAATATTGATTCGAGAGGTAAAATTTGGTTTATATTGATCACCACATTAAACCTACCTTCAATACAGTTGGGGTGGGAGATTATAGGATAAGAAATGTGGTAATGGAATGCTAGAAGCAATCGAAAGCTATTTTAGACTCGAAAGTGCTTAAATACCCTTAACGGGTCAAAATAAGCATACGAGCGAAAATGGGTTTAAATTGTGTAATAAACCTGTGATTAGAACCTAATATGGTATATAACATTTATTTGAAGAAGTGTAGGTGATGTAGGAATCAAACAAATATGTTTGTTTGATAAAATGCATGAACGGGTCAAAATTGGTAAAAAGGGTAAAAAGCCGAAGACTTAAAAGTCTGAAATTTTGTTAATCCGGATGTTGGATTTTAACTCTATTAGATGTAAAATTAAATTACGGACGCGTAGGAAAAAGAATCGGGTAAAATGGATCAATAACGAAGAAGTTATGGCCGTTTCCGTGAAATCGAGTCATGCTGGGAACATGCAGCAACAGTTTAAGCAACCTGCTGTGAAAAAGGGGGCTAGGCGTCACGCGACGCCCCCTAACTCCGTTAAAATGTTAAATTTTGCTTGTTTAACCCATGAAACTTGTTTAAACTTATTAGTTGACTATCAAAACTAACTTTTAAGTTGGTTTTGATCTTAGGTGATGTTGGGCATGCTACGGATGACGATCAAGCAGCTACGAAGAACCGAACACACGAGATTAAAGCTTCCGCACGACGTTACGTCATAACTTTTAAATGGCGAACTTATTTATATTATGTTGAAAACTTTTAAGTTGTAAAAGTTTTAAATTACTCGTATTTTCTAAGGATACTTAATTGTAATTACATGTTTGATATCGTATTTATACGATAAATTTCAAAATAATAACATGGGTGTTACAAGTTGGTAATCAGAGCTCAAGGTTGTTGACAAATGTGTTCGGTTCGAGGCTTGATCGCAAATCCGGTAAGTACATGTATATCAAAGGTTTAGTATGATTAAAGTGTTGAAGAACAACACATAGGGTTATCGTGTAATACACGATACATCAATCAAATCGATAAAGGATAGATATAGTCAATGAAATTACGTGTGTTGACACATATAGTGGAAAAGCCTTGTATTATAATACGGGCGATTATTCATGACGACACTACTAACTTTTGTGAATGTTTTAATTGAAGGACACTCGCATCTGAATATGATGAGAGTTGGACAAATTACGGATATGAGGATGAAACGGTCCGATGTATGATAAGCAAAGGATACTCATCAAGGATCTAAATCGCGTAGCGATCACGAACAAGGTTAACGGAAAAAAAAGGAGAGCCTGATAGAGCAAGCATTATCAGGTGCACGTTTTAAATTATTGCATAAATAAGTAATATGCAACAAATATGTAGAGATTGAAAGTTGCATATGTAGATTGAAAATTTGGAAAAACCTGAATAGAAAACCTATCCGGGATATTGTTTCCAAGAAAAACAAATAGAGGCATTACTTACATGGGGTGTAATGTGAAAATTATAAAAAGGCCATGTATACCAGGCGTTGATCGCTTACTCTGGCCAAGTAAGTAGTGAACACGTGGTACCATGAACTTCTTATGATGGACACATTTATGTCCGATGTAGTAAGGGTGGGGTGAATGGGACTAACTTAAAAAGTACCCAAATGAATCAAATGAGCAAAATATTTGATAATAATGTAAACGCACAGTCGGGTGATGGAAGCGTATTACATTAGGATGATGAGCCCGAGTGAAGGGACAAAGATTAATGTAAAACGATTAAGGTATGCAATTGGGAGGGGTGTGCTTACACTCGAACCCGAAGAATGAAAATATGACTCTTAACGGGCCGATTTTGTAAAACACCAAATTTGAGAACAAAGTAAGAATATAAAAGCGAAACGAAGTCATAATGCATACCGTAAGGGTTGCAATAATAACGACTTCGGTAAAACACCCGGTTGGTGGGTAAGGATTTAAACGCATGCGTAGACTGAGAAACATGAACGCGAAATAGAAAGTCAAAAGACTCGGAATATGAGTCATGACTAAAAGATGACAAGAATTTTCGCAAACATAAATTTTGGTAATTACGTTCAACCATTTTAAAATTGGACGGGTCAAATAAAGAATGAAGTTTGACATTCATAAGTGATGAAAATTCACCCAAAATGAGTCAAACGAGTCAATTAAGGAATAAGGCTTAATATAATAGGAAAACGCAAACCGGTGAAACCGGAAAGCTAAAAACAATAAGATAGAAGGACCCGGGTAATGGGTGGTAAAGGAGTATAAGTGTGAACCGGGTAACGGTAAGCATAGGACAAACCGACGTGTAAATGACGTTAGAAGTCATAAAGTCGGAAAGATAGTCCGAAATTAAACAAATGAAACCTTAGACTACGGTCAAGGTCAACTAAAGCCCAAAAGCAAAATTAAATGATTCCAAACATAACAAAGGATACTTTAAAGCTATATATATGTATAAATAGACATTTGAATAAAGACTAAAATAAAAAAGATGATCTACGGGATCATCATAACCTACGGGATATTAATTCGTGTAAAGGTCTACGGGGCCAAAATGACCCACGGGTCATAAATTGAAGCAAATGGATAATAAGGGCCTCGCCTTAAAGAGGTGAAAGCTTAAGGAAATAGTATACGAGGTTAAGTGAAGGAACCTACGGGTCAGTAGTGTAAGATGAGGGAACTTGTTACGATTCCCCGCGTAAAACGAGAACGGAAAACAATAAATTATGGGTTGTCAATATCCTGGTATGGGTAATTGACAAAAGTTAAAGAGAAGATCCTAAAACTAAAACTTCGGTTTTAGTAAGAAATAACGTTTTTACAAACATAAATTCTGATAGGAAGTTAAATAATAAGCATGAAAGATACAAGTCCTGACACTGATAGGCGCAAGACAATATATTCGAGAAGTGATATTTTTGAAATGAAAGGTTGATATAAATCAAACATGATGTGACATGATCACGGTTAAGAGATGCAATGTGAAGTAGAATCACATTATAACCAAGCGAACGGTAAAAAAAATAATAATAACTGGACTAATAAGTCTAGTTAGTGAGACCGGTTAAGATCAACAATTCAAGTCAAGAAATTTGATTTGCTCGAAAACGGTGGATTCGGTATAACTGAACCGAATAAATAGATTTGAAAACAAAAGAAATTGTTGCTAAAAGTGAAAGATTTCACTAAAGACCTTTAAACGGGTCAAAGTAATGGATTCAGAAAGAATTCGATAGTATATGAAAACGATGGATATCGCTAAGTTAATTAAACTAGTGGAAATAACAGAGTTACGTTATTTTAAGTTACATTATGTCATATGAGGTACGTAGATGTTCTGTAACCAAAAAGATATTACCATAATTTTTCTGGTAATACTAACAATTGGTTAAAAGTATAAGTAATGTTTAAAATATTTCTCGACTCAAATACATTGAGTTTAAACTCAATGAATTAAGTAAGAAAAGGTTTTGAGGACGAAACCTCATTAAGGGGGGTAGACTTGTAACACCCCGAAAATGGGTTTGGTAATCAAACTCCATTAATACTAAAAGACGGGTAAAGTACCGTTAGCAGTAAAAATAACCTGGTAAATATTTGGATTTAAATAAGAAATCCTAACAATTAATTACAAGCGAATCAAAGAATTAAGGAATTGAGTTTATAAGAGCCCGAGTTAACGGGACTTAAAATAAAACGGGTTTTAACTCCCGGAACCCACTAAGTTAACTAGGTAAAATTAACCTAGTTAGTAATGGGTAATTAAATAATAAATAATGAATTATAGTTTCATTTGATCAAAATAAAACACGAGGGACTAAAAAGGGACAATTGTGAGAGTTGTATGATTAAAACAAAAATAAACCACACCAAACACACACTTAGTGTGTGTCTGGTCGATGTTAAACACAGGGGGCGAACCAGGTTTCTCCACAAACCCTGATTCTCACAAAATCCTCCAAATTGAAGCTCAAATCAAGCTCAAATCGTCTGCATGATTACAATTTCGTGATCACCTAGTCGTGGGGATCATAAGGTATGTAAAAATTTGATGATTCGTGAAGTTGCAAAATTTGAGTTAGCATCATAATTCACGAATTATGTAAGGATTAGAGGAGCTATGGCTAAGTTAGTGATGTACACATGCTTAGGAACTAAACCCTAAGTAAAAATCATGCATATGATGCTATGACTTGAATGATTTGGTGATTTCTTATATGTGTGTTAAATGGGTTTATTGACAATATGATGAACACTCGGATTAGGGTGTTAAATTGATGAATATTGGTTGCTATGATATAAGTTCTTGATGTAGTTCATGAACACTAGACATAGAGGTTTGATTTTGAGGTAAATCTTGGTGAAAATAATTAGTTATGAACTAGTTAGTAAATATGTAAAATTATGCACATTAGGTGTTTGTTAAAATGCCTAAATGAGAACTAAAGTGTTGAAATTTAGAGTGAAAACGCGTATTTGAATGATATGGAAATTACGTGTGATGTGAAGTGATAAGGGTTCTAAATACTATGTTGATTTAGACTAAATGTTGTAAACCATGTGATAGAAAGTAGTTAAGTTTGAATAAATTAAGTTGACTAAGCAAGAAGTCGAACAGTAGTTTCGACATAGAAAATAAGTGAGGTAGAATAGTCGTGATTGTTAATGACTAATTTAACCGCCTTGTAAATGATTGACAATAGTTTGACGCGTAACAAGCTAGATGAAAGCTTGGAGGAGGGAGCGGGTCAAACGGAGCAAGTACGGAAAGAAAAGCGTGGCGTGGATGCGAGGTAAGTGTAAGTTACACACTTATGTAGAATACCCGTTTATTCGATACGTTGTAAACGTGATAACGATAATATTGGAAATATGGAAATTTGTCAAGTGTCGACTAATGTAAATCAAGGTTAAAAGGATACCCATGGCGTAAGCCGAAATGGGTTGAAATTGTAAGAAAAGAGTGTAAAAGAAAAAGGGTATGGTTATAAAATCCGGGATGGGATGGATATATGAATTGGAAATCAAAAACGATGTTTTTGATTTAATAGATAATGTTGGGCATATAGTCCAAACGGGTCGAATGGTGATGATAACACCATTTGACAATATCGACTAATGTGGTTGTCAAGTCTTATGTTAACAGGACCGATTAGCAAATCGGATAATTGCGTCACCATTGATGGTGTGATAATGAAAACGAGGTTTAAATCGGGTCTACTTGTTGATCCGGGCCAGGTACGCATAATTATGTTGTAGTTAAAAGTGTTATTTTGGTCGAATAATTTGAGAGAAAGTCCTGCGTCATAGAAGGACTAAAATCGACCAAAACGCCCTTGTAGGCTAAATGGAACAAACGACCCTTAAAGGTTGTTTGCAAACGAGTTTTATGACTAGGTAAATACTTAGAATAAGTATAGAAGCTGAAAGAGGTATTATATTAGCTAAATGGCACTATTTGAGTTTTTGCCGTAAAATAATGATTCGAGAGGTAAAATTTGGTTTATATTGATCACCACATTAAACCTACCTTAAATACAGTTGGGGTGGGAGATTATAGGATAAGAAATGTGGTAATGGAATGCTAGAAGCAATCGAAAGCTATTTTAGGCTCGAAAGTGCTTAAATACCCTTAACGGGTCAAAATAAGCATACGAGCGAAAATGGGTTTAAATTGTGTAATAAACCTGTGATTAGAACCTAATATGGTATATAACATTTATTTGAAGAAGTGTAGGCGATGTAGGAATCAAACAAATATGTTTGTTTGATAAAATGCATGAACGGGTTAAAATTGGTAAAACGGGTAAAAAGCCGAAGACTTAAAAGTCTGAAATTTTGTTAATCCGGATGTTGGATTTTAACTCCATTAGATGAAAAATTAAATTACGGACGCGTAGGAAAAAGAATCGGGTAAAACGGATCAATAACGAAGAAGTTATGGCCGTTTTCCGTGAAATCGAGTCATGCTGGGAACATGCAGCAATAGTTTAAGCAACCTGCTGTGAAAAAGGGGGCTAGGCGTCACGCGACGCCCCCTAACTCCGTTAAAATGTTAAATTTTGCTTGTTTAACCCATGAAACTTGTTTAAACTTATTAGTTGACTATCAAAACTAACTTTTAAGTTGGTTTTTATCATAGGTGATGTTGGGCATGCTACGGATGACGATCAAGCAGCTACGAAGAACCGAACACACGAGATTAAAGCTTCCGCACGGCGTTACGTCATAACTTTTAAATGGCGAACTTATTTATATTATGTTGAAAACTTTTAAGTTGTAAAAGTTTTAAATTACTCGTATTTTCTAAGGATACTTAATCGTAATTACATGTTTGATATCGTATTTATACGATAAATTTCAAAATAATAACATGGGTGTTACAAATTTGTTGAGGTTCAACTGGATTTCGAGCAGCAGCAAGAATTGCTGGAATAACATTGGCTATTCCCTGAGCAACGATATTCTCGATATCTTGCCTATTCAGAAATTGATCTTCATGATTTTGTTCAGATTGGTTAACTTCGTTAGCGGGTTCATTACTAGCGTGTTCCATCTGGTAATTAATATATATAAGTGATTAGCAGAAAATAATTAACAATTAAACATAACAAAACAATCGCACATAATCACACCAACATGTATAGCCAAAATTGTCGATTTCTCGACTTCCATTTTTATATATTATAATATGTTTCCGTACACACCTGTTATCTTACAAAAGTTTTATTTTTAGGTTATTTTACATAATTATATTTTGATTTATTATATTATTATTAAACACATGCTTCCACCACCACATACTATCCCATCAGCTGGCATTTTCATAAACGACGTTCCCTCTCGTCGTACTTCCAGGAGATCTGTTCTCCCACCTCCCGGATTCGATTCCCTGCATCCACCAGCTCCTCGCCAAAATGGCGGAGTTCAGCCAGGTTCTCGTTACTCATTGGTGGATTTGGTGCAGGTTCTGGGTCAAACTAAGGGAAAAGTTATAAGGGTTATTTAAGAGATTCTGGAACTGCCAGTCATTGGTCCACCATTCTTCCATTTCTTCTAAAGGTCGGGTGTTAACAAGGGGATCTGGGATGACTGGTTCTAAATTCACTGGGAGTTGGTTTTCAGCAGGATAAGTAAAGAGGTTTTCATTGACATGCTTAAGGATATCACACTCCGCCAGTTTGCGATCCAACTCCTCCCACAATGGCATTTCCTCGTCTCGCCTGGAACTTTCTCCAATTTCTACTCCTTTCCCTTTATCCATTGGGTCTTCTGTCTTGGCAACTTTCCTAGTTACTGGTTTCCTTCTACGCACACGCCTCCAGCCTATAATTCTTCTTCTCTTCTTTGGCTTGGGTTT
Organism: Helianthus tuberosus; assembly: GCA_030545235.1. NCBI lineage: Eukaryota > Viridiplantae > Streptophyta > Magnoliopsida > Asterales > Asteraceae > Helianthus > Helianthus tuberosus. Next base: position 26,136 of record JARYGA010054970.1, read on the forward strand.
CTCCGGAGGTTGGGTCTGAAATTCCATAGGTTCCTCCATGTCGGCACAATAACCGGTAAAATCTCTGAAAACTTCCACATTAACAGGATAGAGATTAAGACTCTGAAGAGCTTCAGACAACTCATTCATGCTGTTAGCAGATATGAAGAAACATTCAAAATTCTAGGTTAAAATTAAGCTTTCACATAATCATAGAAAGACAATTAGAAAAATTTAAGTATTTATACAAATAGATAAAATATTGCGAATTTTATATATATCTATTACAAATTACAACTGAAATTTAAAATATACTAGGGATAATTTATTTTAGTCTATCTTTTCTTACTAAGTTATTTATTTAATGGGCGAGTTTCAGGCTTATAGATGATATGGGTGCTAATACTGGGTCAGAGTTTTGGCAGCTCAACCTAATTAAAAGTTAACATTTGCTGCTGTGGTGGCCAACATATAGAGAATTGCCCATTTTTCATCAAATTCATCTTCCCATGGTGGGTTATTGCATATTTTCTGAGTTTTCTTATTACTCATCACTCCTTTTGGTTGTGACTTCTTTATTTTCTCTTGACTTTTTCTAATAATCCAACTTCTTTTATTAGGGGTAAGTGGTTTCTCAAACTGAGCCTTACGAACAAATATTCCTTCCTCAGTATTTGCCGAGTAGCTTAAGGGATTTGATTGAAATGATGTTCCCTTATCTTTTGGTGAACTATCTAATTGACGATAGATGCCCGAAAGCTTTTGCTTACCCATACTGTAACTAACAAGTAGTCAGTTAACAAAAAGACACATAATCACAAGATGGAAAATCAGAAATTTAAGTATTTCTAAATACTTAATTGGCTTAAATCAGTGGCTCTGATACCACCTTTTTCTGTCACGCCCCCCGTCCCAGTTTGACCCGGTCCAGGAGCCGCGGGACAGAAACCCCTGGTATTTATTAATTGAGTTGACAGCGGAAGATTTTAACAGGATCTTTTAAAACTTGAAATGCCTAATTATTTTATTTCATAATTCGGGATAAACCCCGTAATTTACAATAGAGGAATTTCACAAGTAAATTCCCTGATTTACAAAACATGTTTATTTGTTTAATTGAGCCACTACTTCAAGCTTGTTAGTGCTCCGTAGGAATTTTCCTTGGTTCACAGTAGTCACCTGAAACATGTTTTGAAAATATTTTATCAGCGGGGAAATACTGGCGAGTCACTCAAATTTGATAAAATGACACATAGTTATAAATTACAGCATAAGAGCGATTACAATGGCTTCTATCTTATTTTTATCTGGCGCCGTGTCACCTCCTGGTGACGATGGTCATACCACTATTGGGTCCTTTCACCCAAGTAGTGAGGATTATCACTGTTAGGATTTATTAGCCTAACCGTGAGAAATTAGTAATGTGCACAATACCCCACTAGCCAGTGATTAAGATAACCAAGACTTAGTCCCTGTAATTATAACCTTTGAAAATAACTTGGAGTATTGTAAAAAATTATTGATAAAAAGAGAATGACTCACATTGCAGATTTAAACGGGCAGAGTTTAGCCTACTGATTAGTCTTGTAACCTAATTTAAATAACAATGCACATGAACTAGGTCAGTAACTAATACAACATTTACGATAACTCACGAGATAAATCCCTCACAACGAATGACAAAGTGCAATACTTAAACATCCATCGAATTCACGACAAATGACAAAGTATGGCCAAATTGTGGGCAGCACTTAAACATCCATTGGATAGTTTCAATCGATCGGACATTGAATCGTAGCAGCGATCGAGTTAATACCCTGTTTCGTAGCAGCGCTTCACTACTGTGAATATGATTTTCGACTTTTGAGCAGTATTCTTCGTGTTTTTTTTTGAAATTTCGACACAGATGAATTGCTCGTGATCCAAGCTATTTATAGCAAAAATTTAAGTCTTACGCGGCCCGCGAGAGCCCCCTATCCGTAGATTAGGGCATCCGTGTCACACCTAGGGTTGCCACGTGGCCCTGAACGCTTATCCGGTCAAACACACTTTGACGCGGCCCGCGTAAGCTTCCCTTATGGCTTACGCGGCCCGCCTGAAACCCAAAAACCTTGATTTCTTGATTTTTCATGCACAGTAGGGTTTCAGGGGTCTGGGTTTTCACTTATGGGTCGTTTTGGGACATTTTTGGAAGTCCTTACACATGACCCATTAGTTGCTTCAATTGACATCAAGTGCACGCTCCCAAACACTCCTAGCACGATTGAAATCATTCTTAGCATACTTCATCCACACATTTTTGTTCCACCTTACTCTCCTAATAAGCGGTGATAATCAGTTCTGTTGATCGGGTTTCAGCTTCTTGGTATTCCCTCACTTCAGGCAGAATATGTTAGGCAGTGATTTGTATCGGGGCTGGGGTTTTGTTTTTACCTAGTTTGTTGGGGAAGCTTTACCTCTGTTTCTTTCTAAGTGAGATATCCTAACAATGGCTCTCCCACGCGATTTGTCATAGCTTGATTGATGAACTCCCAGCAGATCTAAATCAATATGAGGTTTATTAATATCATATGGTTTCACCAGTTGATTCTTTGAAAGAAGACATTCTACAAATTTTAAAACAAATTAATAGGTAACAATGTAAGCAAAACTGTTAAAGTACAAATCTTAATTTAATAGGTTCATCTGAAGTAAAAAAAATAACTAATGGATCGGTGCATTTTGCTATAAATCTAGTGCACATTATTTCAACACTTAACTAATGGATATGGAGCATGAAGGTGATGGACCTATTAAACTAATTCTTTATGTTATAGGTGATGAACCATATGAGATTAATAACCATAAAGACCAAAATTAACAATTTGCAAGACATAACTCAAAGCAACCTTGAAATTTTGGATCTGAAATATATTGTTTTGTACCTTAACACACATAGATTTCAGCAAAACCTTTAAAGTCTTCTATGTGTAATTTCTAAATGAAAAATTAACCTTTGCTGTAAGAAAGCAACAATGACCCATGAAAACTATTAAAACATGGGAGAGCTCTACAATTATTATTTATAAGCCCTAGGGTTAGGTTTCAAATTTTTTTTTACAAAAGCAAATCTTCTTCCACAAAAACAAAAATGAAATTTCAATGGTTGCATCGCATATTAATGTTATCTAAAGAAAAAATCGATAAAACCCAAAGCTAAGACCATGTGTAGTGGGAGGGGGAAGATAATGCCCCACCCTTGGGCATTATCCGCCATGTGGCGGTCCAGTCAGCTTTTAGGCATTAACTTATAACGGGTGTAGTGGTATCAACTTTTGGGCATTATGAGGCATTATCTTATAACGGGCACAAATATCAGGGCAATTAATAGCATACCCAGGGAAACATGGGTTAGATCCTTGAGCCAAACGGGTTTTACCAGTAATTTCACCTTCGTGCCTACGAGCAGGTGGGTTACCGGGTTTTCCCCGGAATTGGTGGTGGACTCGGGTTACTCTCGGAGTACTCCGTTTGGTCCAGTGGGTGCCCCGAGAATGCCCAGGTTTGATTCTGTTGGTCGTTAAAAAAATAGCATACCGAAGAATTAAACACCGGTCCATAAACATATAGTAACTCTGAAGTGAGTCACATATAAATTAACATCATAAGTAAAGAATCTGAAGATGATTTCCTTTTTATTAACAAAAAAAACTTTGTATAAAAAATCATCGTTTTATTTAGTCTCTTAATTTATAGTGACAACGATTTTCTATCAACCAATTTGAAAACATAGCAGCATGGCCATGAACAATTACTCTCAATCATATTCAATAAAAAAAAATTTAGAACCTATTTCACTATTCTTAAAAGGGTTATTAGATTTTATCACCCTCAACTATTGGCTATTGGCCGCTGCCACCCTTAACTATCACTTTGACGCCCGTCACCCCAAACTTAACACTTAGTGTGTTCTGTCACCACGTCGTTAACTGATCACTAACTTTTGATCCTGTTACTACACTTTTTGGGGTGTCATAGGGATCTTGGGAAGGTTTTAGGGATCTTAGGACACCCCCAAAAGTATAGTAATAGGATCAAAAGTTAGTGATCTGGTGACAGAACACACTAAATGTTAAATTGAGGTTGACAGGCGTCAAAGTGATAGTTGGGGGTGGCAGCGGCCAATGGCCAATAGTTAAGGGTGATAAAATCCAATGACCCTTCTTAAAAATCAGCATCCATATATGGTTAATGTTAATCCTAAACTCAACTTATCTATTCTTTCTACATCATAGATCGTAAAACAGAAACCAATTTCTAGCAAAAAGGACAACTTACCTTGAAACTGTCGTCCATACCTTTAATCTCCAAAATCATCCTATATGCTCCTTCAATCCTAGAGCAAAATCCAAGTACACGCCGAAAACATATTCAACCGATTAAATAGATCGAAATCATCACATCAAAAAGAAGATACAAATAACAGTGGTGGCTGAAAGTTGAACGGTGGAGCCCTAAAACCAATTGCACATAAATAGTCTTGAGTGATTAAAAAATAAAAACTAACTGCATTTGAGTTTTAGCTGTCCTTCTTAATGGTCCTTTTCTTCGCTATACCTCTAAAAGTTGCAGGGGAATTTAAGAGCTCTACATTAATACCAAAACCAATATCAAGACTCAATTTCATCATTTAAGTACACAAAATGACATAAGAGTAATATTTAAAACTTGAAGCTTACCTGGGCAAACCTTGGCTAACAGGAGGAGCGTAGTGAGTGCAAATGGTCAAAAAAACCGTTTAAAACTTGAAGCTTACCTGGGCAAAAAACAACTGTAAAGAGTTCCTATCGGCGATTGATAGAAGAACAGCAAGCAAATCGAAATTTAGTGAAGTTCAATTTATGAACACAAATCAGCCATGGAATCCTACCTACGTACACATTCAAGTATTAGCCTAAAATGTGCTGTTATAACACTTAATTGAAGCAAAAAAGCACACACTCAAGTCTGAGAAAGTAGATTTACCCCTAAAAAACTACTTAAAAACAACTCAATCTACCCTCACCAAAAAGTGCTTTAAAAACTACTTGGTGTAAATTTACTCAAACATAGGCAATAGAGCACCCAAAAAAATCAAGCAAAAGAGCACATAATAAAAAACCTGACAAATCGAATATCCACAACGAAAATAAAAAACTTGTGGTTTGAAACGGAAGTTAACCTTATGATCATAATCGGAACCGAACACCAGCCATTCGAGTAGAAGAACGGAGACGAAGTGTGCTGCAACAGCGGAGGATCTGAGGGTGGGCCGTTTCGGGCTCGCTGGCCATTGCGATTCCGGCCGACCATAGTCGGATCGGGATAGAGAGAGGCTCGCCGCAGCAAAATCGAGTTTTTGGCGAAAGTGCTGTGGGGAAAGGGTTAAAGGAGTGTGGAGAGGTGGCCGGATATTGTGGTGCCGAAGATGGATGGTGGATTGGTGTTAGGGTTTCTGAGATTATGAGGGCATCGACCTCAAAAAAGGAAGTGAAAAAGAGAGATCGAACTGATGCCTTTTCTATTGAATCAGGCTAGGTAAGTCACAAACCAGTGACCCAGAACCAAACACATATCATTTCATCAGCAACATATGTATATAAACAATGAGAAGAGTACCGTGGATACTATTCATTAGCTTTGTTTTTTAATCTATGTATAATTTGTTTTTTAATATATGTATAATTGCATCAGAAAATTTTATTTTCTGAAAAATACCAAAATTTCGAAACATCAAAATTATGGTAGTTTAGTGGCAATTCTAAGACAAATTGAGAAAACTGCCATTAGGCAGTTAATCATCCCAACCCCAAAATTTGTAGACAGTTTTTATTGATCATAAATTTTTTCATGATTCAGACGAATTCGATACACACATACAATTGTTCAATTTCTCGAAAACCAGAGTTGTAACCATCAAAATAATTTGATCTGGGAGTGATTACACGCCTCTCTAATTGTCCGGTTTTATGAAAATTCCCCAACACGTGATTCTAAATCTGGTGTTGTGCACTTGATGTGCTTTAAAGGAACGACCACAACCGTTCTAGAGACGTATACTTGACCAATTTAAAAAAAAAAGAAAAAAAAAATCTAACATTGTTGAAATCATAGTTGGCTCCGCTTGTTTTATGGGTTAATAAACACATTGAACAAGTCAAATTTAACAATTATCGTTAAAAATGGTTTCATAGGCATATGCTAAATAAATAAATAAATATTTACTTCACAAAAGTTATTAATTTATTTACATATAAATTGTACGATCCAAGGCTTATTCATTAAAATAATTGAACGAATAAAAATATAAAGAGTTAAATGAAATTTTAGTCCATGTGGTTTGCGTCATTTTACCAGTTTAGTCCAAATGTTTTATTTTTCTCCTGTGGGTCCAAAAAGGTTTCACCGTTGGCATTTTAGTCCACTTGGTTAACTTCATCAATTTTTTCTGTTAATCAGAAGAGCAATTCGGTCATTTTATATGTAATTCTGTTAACTAGAAAGACAATTACACCATATAAAATGACCAATTTCCTTTTCTCGTTAACAGAAATAAATAATGGACGAACTTAACCCAACAAACTAACATGACAACAGTGAAACCTTTTTGGATCATAGATAAAAAATATAACATTAAACCCTATATAAAGAAGCAACAACTTTATGCTTCTATAGCTTGTAACATGAGCTTAGCAAGTTTTTCAAAAAAAAAAAAACTAAAATTTTCATTTTTAACCCTAAAGTTTTATTCTTTAACAATTTAAGTTTAAAGTTTAATTTTTGTTTCCTTTTTAACCCTAAAGTTTTAATCTTTGACAATTTAATTTTAAAGTTTTAATCTTTGGTAATTTAACCTTTTTGATTAATTTGATTTTTCACTTCTAATTCAAAAGTTTCTATCTTATACAATTTAACCCCTTTGATTAATTTAATTTTTCACTTCTAATTCAAAAGTTTTCATCTTTTGCAATTTAACCACTTTGATTTTTTTTTACTTATGTGTGGTAATCTTAGCTTTGGGGGTTTTTCAAACAAAAAATGGTTATGCATATGGTTGTTAAAACCTTGGCTTTTGGGGGTTTTTTAAAAAAAATGATTTTTTTACTTTTAACCCAAAAGTATTTCATGAATTACGTTTAACCCAAAACTATTTGTTTTTTTACTTTTAACACAAAACTTTTTATCTTTTGCAATCTATCCTCACAATTTTTTTTTTACTTTCAGCTTTGGTCCTTTATAGTTTTTGTTTTCCGCAAATTTTTCGCTTTATGCTTCGTTCTAAATTTTGTGACTTAACACATCGGAATGTGCGTCTTTAGTTTAACATTTTTACGTTTCGTTCTAAATTTTACGAGTTAACACGACGCAACGTACGTGTGTGGTTGAACGTTTTTACATCGTCTATTTTTTCGGGTTTGACAGAATCAACATAACGTGCGCGTCTTAAATCGACTTAGTTATAACTAAAGAATTCCCGCCGCATTGCGGCGGGTCGTAATTCTAGTTTAGATTAAATTGGTAAAATGACTCAAAATGAGATTTAACTCGAACATAAAAAAGCAAGCAATGATTGGCAGCCATCCATGTACGACCTCCTCCGTTAAGGAAAGTCAACGTAACCGAGAGTCTTTGTGGTGATATATATTATTATCCCTATTCCTTTTATCAATTATTAGCTAGCAAAATCTGGGGAGATGAAGAACAACAGGCGCTCTTGTGCTTTGCTAATTCCACCACTTTTAATCCTATTCTTAGTACCCTATGGCGGAGCTCAATCTTCAGCTCCTCCTCCTCCTCCTCCTCCCTATGCTGACTTCAACCCTTCGATTATCGCCATCATCGTCATCCTCGTAGCAGCTCTCTTTCTGATGGCATTTTTCTCAATATACATCCGCCGGAGGGCAAATGAGGGCAGCATCCGTAGAGCTTTCTCCATGCGCCACGCTGTGGTGGCGTCGCGCGGCCTTGATGCGTCAGTGATTGAGACGTTTCCGACGTTTGTCTACTCCAGCGTGAAAGGGCTGAAGATCGGCAAAGGAGCGCTGGAGTGTGCCGTGTGCCTCAACGAGTACGAAGATGAAGAAACACTGCGCCTCATTCCAAAGTGCGATCACGTGTTTCATCCCGAGTGCATCGACGCCTGGTTTGAGAATCACGTCACCTGCCCCGTCTGCCGAGCCAACCTTGTTCCTGGCGATGATTCCGTTTCGATCTCCATTGTCCAAGATCCGGTGCCAACCGAATCACTGAGTGATAAACCGATATTTCCTAGATTGTTTGACAAATTCAGATCTCATTCGACCGGACATTCAGTGGGTGAGAACCTGGAGCGGTTCACGTTGCGGCTACCTGAGGACGTGAGGAAGCAGGTGGTGAACCGTGGTCTGTTAGTCGGAGAAGGAAGCGGGAAGAAGGGGTACAGGACCACCGGCGGAAGGAAATCTTACAAGCGGCTGGAGAGCTTAGATCGTGTTGCGGTGGGGGTGAGGTCAGAGCGGTGGGTGTTCCCCAGAGCTTTGAGTCGGGCCTTCTCCACTAGATCGCCCAAAGTCAACGGCGAAGCGTCCACCTCGGCAGCAGATATGATTCCACTCAATAACATCGGACCTAAAAGTTGTTGACTTTGTCGGTCATTTCCAACTCCCACTTTGTGTAATTTGACTTTTTTTTTGAGTTAATTACTGTTTTCGTCCCCGTGGTTTGTCAAAAATCACTATTTCAGTCCATTAGTTTAAAAATTGCGATATCAGTCCCTGTGGTTTCACTTTCGTAACCATTTCAGTCCATGTGGTTTAACTTTCGTAACCATTTCAATCCATTTATTCTATTAGTACAGGGACTGAAATGGTTACAAGATGGACTGAAATGGTTACGAAGTGAAACCACAGTGACTGAAATCGCAATTTTTAAACTAATGGACCGAAATAGTAATTTTTAACAAACCACAAGGATGAAAACAGTAATTAACTCTTTTTTATTCTTCTTATTTCCAACATAATTTGTTCCTTAACTAGTAAAAGACCCCGGGCATTGCGGCAGTAAGTTTGTTCGGCTCAGTTTTGCGCATTACGTCGTAATTTGAAACTGTATAAGACGTGACCTGATGATTAAGCGGGCTGTGATAGCTAAAATGGAAGATTCTTGTTTGTTCTTTCATTCAGTGCAAAGGTCCGAGTACGATATACACTTCTATGTAGAGTAGTAAGCAACCATAACCATTCCTCTTGATTTATACATATCGACATGGGATTACATACATTATAAAAAAATAAAGAGTTAAATGCCATTTTAGTCCCTGTGGTTTGGGTCATTTTGCCAGTTTAGTCTAAAGGTTTCATTTTTAACCTGTGGGTCCAAAAATGTTTCACCGTTGCCATTTTAGTCCACTGGGTTAACTTTATCCATTTTTTCTGTTAACCAGAAGGGCAATTTGGTCATTTTATATGTAACTCTGTTAACTAGAAATGCAATTCCGCCATACAAAATGACCAAACCGCCCTTCTCGTTAACAGAAATAATTGATGAGGTTAACCCAGTGGACTAAAATGGCAACAGTGAAACCTTTTTGGATCCACAGGTTAAAAATGAAACCTTTGGACTAAACTGGCAAAATGACCCAAACCACAGGGACTAAAAAGGCATTTAACTCAAAAATAAAAATAAAAAATCAAAGTTAACATTAAAATATCAATGATTGTTAAGACAGTCTTGAAGATGCCAAAAGAAACCGGGGTTTTTAGGCTTTGGGCAATAGATGATAACTTGAAATGACTATAATTCCTTTTCATATTACCCTCTGTGTTTTGTTCACTCTGTGATATTACCCCCTGCCACCGCCATTCACCATCACAACCACCTCCAGCCACCATAAAACTGGTTTCGACTCCAAAGTCTTCGAAATATTATATAAACCAATCCCAGCAGATCTTTTTCAACAAATAGCCTACAACCACCACCACCACCACCGTCCACCCTCCCTCCCTCCTTCCCTTTCTTCTCTGATTCCCCACCGTCGCCGCACCCCAACTCCGACCGTGTTCAGATCTGGATATTGATGCAGAGTTCAGATCTTCTTCAACCGCCCACCCTACCTCCCTCCCTCCTTCCCTTTCTTCCTCGGTTCCCCACCGTCGCCATTGTAACAACCCGCACTTTTGTGCGTTGTTACTACTCGTTATACTCGTTACGCCTAGCACCAGAGATTCGGATCATAATGTAACTATACCGTATATATCGCTATTCGAAGGATAATCGCATATTTTCGAAATACAATATCATTATACTACACTATTATCACACTAACACTCACGGAGGCATCGAGTGAGGACCTATTCTACCCTCCTCAGTGGCCGTGATGTGTCGAACGTAAACAATTAACGCTAACAAGGACTCCCGGGTGAGTGCTGTAGATCCAGTCGCCATGACGATGATGACAATACGAGTAAACGGTACCCCGTCAGTCTTTGTGGCACTACACGACATAACGTTCACGATGACATCAAGAAAGGACCTATACTATCCTCATTGATGGCCGTGAAACGCCGATAATAATCGCATACTCGAATCGGAAACCGATTGTTAATTATCGAAACTTTGGATTAAGGATACGTAAATACGACCCCTAGATATATATATATATATATATATATATATATATATATATATATATAATAACAATATAATAATAATATAAATTAATTATGAAAGGCACGCGCTTCGAAAACTATCAAAACGATCAAAAACGGAGAAGTCCAAGCGTCAGGATAGCTATCCGGACGGATGGGCATGCGCACGGATGGGCATGCGCACGCATGGGCCATCCGCACGGATGGACCGTCTGCACGGATGGGTTATCCGGGCCAAAACCCTTTTCCTCTCCTCTGTTGCCTATAAATACCATGTCACATCACTTGAACAGTGATGTGACAGCTCCTGTTCAACCAAACGCGCACCAAGACCCTTTTCTCTCGATTTCCTCGCGATTCCGGTAAGATTTCAACCTAAAACTTGTACTTCTACAATCTACACTCGATTCTACATCATTCTATCTTTCAAAACCCAAATTCTGTCACACCCCTAATTTCCACGTGTCACCGGTGGGCCCGGTGGGGGTATCGTGACGTCGTTGGTATCATCATAGACAAGCAACACAATATAATAATGCACAGCGGAAGCAAAAGATAGATACATTTCAACTTTAAAATAAAATGTAATATTAATTATCACAAGTAGTTGAAACGGATCCACAGGCGGATCGAAAATAAAATAGGATAATTGTTCAACAGTTTATTTGTCGTCCATGCTGCGAGACCTATTGTGGACGCTCTAGAAGCCTGCCAGCCTATTACGTGTAGTACCTGCACTTAATCTTTTTGGGAAAAATACGTCAGTTTACACTGGTAAATACAATTCGACTGACTCATTTGAAAAGGTTGAAAATTGATTTAAATGCACAAGGCACAAAACATTTTTATTAACTTGGGTCAATTATTTAATATAATAATCATGTGAACGAATTACATGTTACTTGCGTTCAGTGGCCCGGATCTAGTCCGGGCTAAAGATCAATGGACCCACCACATTCAAGAGTTATATACAGACATGTGTACGCCTACACCCCGTACTCAGGTCGCGGCCATCTCGTAAGATGATGCCAAGGATATCCGGGACATGGTCAATTAACCCCCCAAAGGCCTTAAGTGAACAAGACTGTTTAAACGAGCCGATTAAATTATTCCAACTACCCACGCAACGGTGGAGGATTTAATGCCCGATCAAGCGGTATTCTATATACCGTAACCCAAGCCCGTATAGGGAAAATAAGCCAAAGAGTATTTACCTGAATAAGTATCAATCACAATAAAGAAAAATGCAAGTATCTTTTACTGGTGCTCCTAATCTGGAACAAAGGTTTATAATAACCTATTAGATTTCTAACGGGTCTTTATTTAAGCCTAAGCCTAGACCGGTTAGTTTTAAGGATGACACATTTTACGCACGATTAAGCGAAGACCGGATGTAATGTGAATTTGACCCGACAAGTTTGAAGACTTGTATAATATGGGTTTACTAACACATTCTGGATTTTGAGACAAAAATGATAATGTTTGACCCGTTTCGGCCAATTTATGTAAACTAGTTACATAAACCGAACCGAACACGAAAAGTGCGTTACGGGCGACCATGAGAGTCATATGCAAGTTCCCTGAGATAATATGCTCTAAATATGTTATAATATCAGTAAGTTATTTTCTATTTTGCCCGGAACGGATTTAGAATCAATTTATGCCTCATAGGGGCATTTTGGTAATTTCACAAGGGCTAAAAATGCCAAACTGGAAATCTGAGTTTATAACATTGTACTTACTGTTTTTATATGAAAATATGCTAATTACATCAGTAGGTATAAGTCTTACATGCTTGATATGGTTATAGTATATATTATGCGTTAAAAATGCCTAAAAAGGCGATTTGGAGCCGTTTCCGGGTTTGTAAAAGAAAGCTGAGATTTTTATACTTCCAGAAGGTTCAACATACATTATTTAATAAATAAAATCAGTAGGAAGTGGTTTGGGGTCAATCGGATTTATAAAACTCGTTTTATGGCCAAAAAGGGCAATTTCGGTATTTACCGAATTTAACTCAAAGACCTATGTTATGCTCTTCCAAAAATTAAATAAAAATCTTTAAAAATCTCAAAATATTATATAACATCAGTGTATAAAAGGTTTGATACCAAAAAGTGGGTTAAAATAGTCTATGCGCTAATTACGCTATTTATGTAACATAAAGCTTGTAATTTACGATAATGAGCATATCTCTTAAACTAGGCCACAAACTGATATGAAATTTTCGGTGCATGTTTATAAATCCGTAACAAATGATTTTACTCTTTCACTTTTTCAAAAATCGTGTTTTATATCAAAAAGGGCAAAATAGTCAACTTTAAGCATAAACCGGTAACATGCATACGAATCGGTTAACCATGGAATCAAGTTGTAAAATTCCAGAGGGTTAAACATATATGAAAGTTGGTCCAAAATATGCTCTAATGCAGATCTTAACATGCATGTACGAATCAGAACCGATAGTCAAAGAAAAAGTCGATTTATAAGACTTTCGGTTCCGATTCGGGTTTAATACAGAAAATTGTCGAGTTGATCATGAAGAAACATGTTCTTACATTATTTACAAAGTTATTTTGATGATCAAACAGGTTGCATGTAGCCTACATTGCTAGATATGCTTAATTTTGCAAAAACTCATTCTGTTGACTTTTTAAGAAAAGCTTTGACTCGACAATCGACATGCTTAGAGTGTAAATCTGAAAATACCCTTTTAGGGGTTTGTTACACTCATAAACACCAACGTATGGGTACTTTCAATTTGAGAAAATACTGAGCATATCTCGTTTAATCATAAAGTCAAACTAGTTTTACGATAAGTTTGACTTTTAGTGAATACACTAAGTTAGAACGGATTAGAGGGTGATATAAACACTTACAAAGGTCCTAACAAGCTTAGTGATCACTTATGAGGCTGCCTTGTCGACCAGAAATGCTCCAGAATCGTTTTGTGAATTTTTGAAGTTCAAGTGTTTGAATGTTTTGCAACTATGGTGATCTTTAAAGAAAGTTTGATCTGATTAAGGCTGTTACAGAAGTTTATGGATGTTATATAATCAGTCCAAGGGTGTTTCCTTGCATGAAATTTGATTGGTGGGTTCCTAAAGTCGAGTACAGCTGCAATCCACTCGCAAACAGCCAAGAACTGGCACCTGTGCACCTGGGCTGTCGCTGGCAGGCGCTCGCGTAGCGCGAGGCCCCTCTCGCGCAGCGCGAGGGTGGCGGTGACCAGCTTTACAAGTTTTCCAATATTTGCAAATCAGCCCCTGATCTTTTGTAACGTGTTTTGTTCGTTTATTTGGCACTCTAGACCTTCAAATCTGGTTTTTAGGAACCTTGGGACTTTTATAAACTTGGCAAAGTCCTCGGTTCACTTTGCGCTTACTCGAAAAGTCACGAAATTCACGATAACGTATTTAACCTTTCGTGTACGGTTTTAATCATAACTTTCTCATATGTTCACGCAACTTCATGAAATTTTTATCACATATCCTCGTGAGTATATTTTATTATTACAAAGCTTCGGGTTTGCCAAAAGATCACTCAGAGGTATAAATTCAACATGTTGACACATTTAGCCCCCGGTAGTTTGTAATTCCTCACTTTCTTACATCTTTCGCTTCGTATGATCCATGATTTACCCGTTTAAGACTATAAACTTCATGTAGGGTTATTGTAGGGCTTATTTATTCATTGTTGACACTTTGAACCCTTGAATTTACATAGTTTCACCGTTTGTCAACTTTAGTCCCTCTAAAGTTTGTTTTCACATATTCAAAGCTTATGACACGTGTCAAGACATTATTGGACGTAAATTTTCGAGGTGTTACATCCTCACCCCCTTAAAAGAAATCTCGACCTCGAGATTTACTGAAACAAATGAGGGTATTTTTCTTTCATCGTGGATTCTACCTCCCATGTGTATTCGGGACCTCTACGGGCATCCCATTTGACCTTAACAATAGGTATGTGCTTCCTTCGAAGCTTCTTTACCTTTCGGTCTTCAATCGATAACGGCTTTTCCACAAATTTCAAGCTTTCATCTATATGTACATCCGTATATGGCATAACCAGTGGTTCCTCAGCGGAACACTTCTTCAAATTACAGATGTGGAACACATTATGGATGGCACTAAGTTCTTCAGGCAAGTTCAACTTATAAGCAACTGACCCGACATGTTCGATAATCTCGGAAGGTCCTATGTATCTCGGGCTTAGCTTGTCTTTCTTACCAAATCGCATCACCCCCTTCCCGGGTGATACCTTAAGCAACACTTTATCACCTACTTCGAAGTGAAAATCTTTACGTTGTGGATCCGCATAACTTTTTTGCCTTTCTCTGGCAGCTCTCAAACGATCGCGAATCTGGACAATCTTGTCCGCCGTCTCAAAAACAATTTCTGGTCCTGATAGTTGGACATCTCCAACTTCTGCCCAACAAATAGGCGATCTACACTTTCTACCATATAATGCCTAAAAAGGCGCAGCCTTATTGCTGGTGTGGTAGCTATTGTTGTAGGAGAATTCGACTAAGGGTAGGTGCTTATCCCAACTACCACCCAAATCAATCGCACATGCACGTAGCATGCCTTCTAACGTTCGAATAGTACGCTCACTCCGACCGCCTGTCTGAGGATGGTAAACCGTACTAAAGTTCAAACGAGTGCCCAAAGATTGTTGGAAACTCTTCCACAAGTGTGACGTGTACCTAGTATCTCTATCAGAGATAATAGCTACAGGTTTGCCATGTAGGGCTACAATCTTATCAACGTATAACTGGGCTAACATATCGGAGCTATAAGTCTCCTTGATGGGTAGGAAATGTGCGGACTTAGTCAGTCTGTCAACTATGACTCATATCGTATCATTTCCTTTCCTTTTCTTGGGTAACTTGGTAATAAAATCCCTAGTTACCATTTCCCACTTCCATGTAGGAATTTCAGGTTGTTGTAGCAAGCCTGACGGCTTTTGATGCTCGGCTTTGACTTGCGCACATGTCAAGCATTTAGCTACATGGGTGGCTACAGACTTGTTCAAGCCTATCCACCAATAATTTGCCCTTAGATCCTGGGTAGCTGATGGCAATTTCTTAATCGTTGCCTAATTAGGGTTGCGGCATTTAATACGTAAGCAATATGAATCGTCTTTCTTATTTAATAATATAAAACCCTCAGAAGATTGAGTCAGGTTTTATGTGCCTATGTTTTAAAACCTACTAAATCAAGGTTTCGATTTTCCATAATCAATATGGAGTTTTCATAATACTCCAGCCCACATCGGGATGTTAATCTTAGTTCTACCTGTCTTCCAGGAGGTAAGCAGGGAAAACTTTTGAGAAGATAATTAAGATACAAGGAGGCTACAAAGATTTTCCATATCTCAGGCTCCAGTTCGTCCATCATTGCTCGTGTTAAATGAGTGACATCTTTATGTTATAAGTCCACAAATTTCTTAATCGGGAACATTTACTTGAAAAAATTCCCTTTTTGGATATCTTCTTTGAATACTACTAGTCGACTTTAGTACAATATGATCATTGGGATATCTTAGGGGTCCCATGTATTAAACCTCCATGCTGATCAGACATGGAAATAATCTATGGGACACAATAGGATACGCCAATCCTCATATGACACTTTTATCAAACATAGTTTGGCATTCGCAGGCGATAGAAAAACAATGAGAAAAATAATCAAAATAACATGTGTCGTCGTACTCTTATGTAAAGAAAGAGTGCTCTTAGATTTTCGGAAGGATTCCTTGCTGATCTATAAGAATCGGTTACTATGGTTTCCTTGGTAGTTATACCTTGTGGATGAAAAACAAATTTTTTTTTGCTAAGTTTATGGTTCATGAATATTTATTATTGCCTGTATTAAAAACAGGACACTTAGCAGAGATTATCATTGATAAATGATAAGGAAGTTTACTGTACAAGTGCTTATATTAAATCAACAATGGAAGTTTCACAAACTAGGCACCTAGCTCAGTTGGCTAGGCGCGCGAAGCCTAGACCCAGGTTCGATTCCGGGGACGGCCAGTTCCACCATTTTTTTATGTTTAATATTAATTAATCGCACTGATACGTGTAATTATGAGAGTTGTCTCATAAGGAGTCTTGATAATTAATTGCTCCTTATTACCCACAATATGGGCTTGATTTTTAAGGCAACCAATCGATTTTTATCACTTTATTGAGTCCTTATGTTTAACGGAACTAGGACATCGGAAAAATGATTCCTAATGGATATAAAACATCCATCTAATAATGTTGAAGCAGTCTCAGAGGTATACAGGCTCCTTACTGAACTTTCGTTGCTTTTTATTAAGCCTGTACTTGCTCTCTTTCTCAGATTTCTGGGAGTTATTCTCCTTCTTTTGGTTCATCCTTCATATACGAAGTGTGAACAAGATCTCCTCATGAGCAATTTAAACATGGTTTTGAATGAGATTTAGAGCGAGAAGAATTCGGCTCTTTGGATTGTCTCATGACCTTTCTATGGTCCTTCCATTTGCTGCGTCAACCACAGCCTGAAGATTAACTCCATTAATATTGAGGTTTACGTTTGTAGTTTTATTAACTTTCGTTGCTTTAATAGTGTTGAGACTGTCGTCTACCTCATCCGAGTTTTCCATACTCGAAACTTGGTACCAATCACCAAGATTTAACCATTATTAATCATCATCCTGATGACCTGACTTAAATTAGTCATGGCATTCATAAACCGTATGGGATATTTTGTTCCGAACATTCATAGTGAATGTTATTTTTGAACGTATTCCATTATATTTAGCCTAGGTCACAACAGGACCATCAATGGCATTCAAAGTTTGGAGCGAGTCCAATACTTGCTTGACAGGGGACCATAATGTCATAGCTGTCTTTGTCACAAGGACGATCATGAATAGCTCAAAGGCTAGCCTTACAAGACTTTTATTATATATATATATACATATGGCATAGAAGCCTGTCTCGATGGACGTAGAAAGATATGGCATAAAGCCTAGTCACGAAGGACATAAATGATTATATTGTACGAAGGCCTTGTCGTAAAGGTCATTTAGATATGGCACAAACGGCCTTGTCATAAGGACATTTATCAAATTTTGCACAAAGGCATATCTCCAGGAATGTTAACATTTTAATAAGTTAGCTTGTCTCGAATGACAATTTATAGCACATAGGCTTGTCATGAATGACTTTAAAAAAACATGACTCGATGGTCTATTTTCAAGGACCTAAATTTATTAGCCGCAAATTTTATTAGACTAGGGCTTCAAGGTTTGAACGTGGTTCTTCACCTTTGGACAGGGAGTCATAGACTACAACTGTCATCGTCTTTGAAAGACGATTCCTTTGGCAGAAAGGTAAGCCAATTCAACATCACTAATGGATGTTTATATATAACCATCGTATTCAATGATATTAGTCATGATCACATCGATCATATTGACTATTAGGTTTGGGTATAATCACACCATTTTGAACAGGGGATCGAAAAGATCACTACTATCTTTGTCTTACCGACACTATAATAAAGTATAGCCCGTAAGCATTTCATCTCGAGGGATGTTAATATTATGATCATCATACTGATGATACTAGTCAGGATCGTACTGATAGTATAGACTATGGGATTTGCGTATAGCTCACCCCCTTTGGCAAAGAATCACAAAAAAAATTACAATTGCCTCGTCTCAATTGGACAACATAATATAGCCTTTAGGCAAAACATCATTAAGGATGTTGAAAAATGTTTTAATCATCGTATTGATGATTTTTGTCATGCCCGCATTGATCATATAAGCTATTAGGCTTGAGCATCGCTCACTACCTTGGACAGGGAATCGTAAAGATCCCAATGTCTTTGTCACACATGGACAATATAATATGGCCTATAGGCGAAAATATCACTCATGGATGTTTATAATTGGTTCATCCTATTAGATGCTATAAGTCATGATTGCATTAATCATATTGACTATTTGGCTTGAGCATAGCTCACCACCTTAGACAAGGAATCATAAAGATAACAATGTCAATGTCTCAAATGGACAATATATTATAGCCCGTAGGCCAGACATCACTAAAGGATGTTAAATAATATGATCATCGTATTAGATGATATTAGTTATGATCGCATTGATCATATAGACTATTATGTTTGGACATAGTCTAGTATTTTAGGCAGGAGGTCAAAGACCATCACTGTCGTTGTCTTTCCGGACAACAAGTTTAGCCCGTAGGCACTTCTAACGGATGTTCATAAAATGATCATCTTATAGGATGATATAAGCCATGATTTCTAAATCACTGGGCTAGATTTGAAAATTGGAAAAATCCAATATAAGGATGACTGTTGTGATTTTCCCGAATCACATTTGTCAAGAGTGCTAACACATTCCTAGGTGTTAACAAGGATCTGAATCCCTTGAGTAGGTTTCACCATCTTGGCCGTGTAGGCTAGGTTTCACCTTTAAGATTCCCTTCAATTGCATACTGATAGAGAAGGAAAGATATTTATTTTATTCAGGATTTTTATCATAAATCCTAATTCATAAGTTAATAATAATAGCACAAATGGCCTAGTCGCGTAGACAAGTTAAATTTATAAGCCATGATTTCAGAGAATCGTGGCATTAAGGTTTGAATCAAAGTTCTTTACCTTTTCCTGACAGGGAGCTGTAGACTACCACTGTCTTTAGTCTCAGAGGACATTAACTATAGCCCGTAGGCATTTCCCTTATAAGAGATGTTTATTACGGAATTGCCCCTTAGGAAAATTCATTAACCATGGTAGACAGAGACCATATTTGGTTAATTTATTAATTATATTTATTTAGGATTTCTATTATAATTTATCCTAATTATAAAACATTAACAGTTTTATCAGTGGCACCCAATGGCATGGTCACATGGACATTTATAAATTATAAGCTTATGATTTCAGAGAATCAAAGCATGACAGTATCTTGGCACAATAGGCCTAGTCACAAGGACATATATAATTTATAAGCTATGATTTCAGAGAATCCAAGCATGAAGGTATATTGGCACAATAGGCCTAGTCAAAAGGACAATTTTAAATTATATGCTAGGATTTCAGAGAATCAAAGCATTTGAGGTTTGAACCTAGTTCATTACCTTTATCTGACAGGGAGTCATAGCTACCACTGTATTTTGGCTCATGTAGAATTGAGCAAGGCCCGTAGGCACTATATTACCATGTATGGTTAAAATATGATCATCTTAATTGATGACGTGAACCCAGGATTCAGGGATCATTAAACTGGGTTAGGAATCTTTTGAAGAATCCTATATAAAAATGACGTGTGTGATTTTAAATGAATCACATCTGCCAGGAGTGTTAACATGTTTTAAGATGTTAACAGGGAATTTAAATCTTTTAAACAGGTCTTACCATCTTGGCCCGGTCTTATAATTGACCCGTAGGCTAGGTTTCACACTTAAGATTCTTAATTAATAATTAAAGCAGAACAATTTTAAAATGAGGTGTAAATATGGATCTGAATCTAAATTGCGGAACTGCCATCTTGGCCGGTCTTAATACGACCCGAAGCTAGGTCTTGCCCTTTTAGATTTTGCCATTTTATTATAATGGTAGATCTTGCAAAAAGGAAATATTATTTTTTCCATTTATTTAATATTTCTTATTTAGAATGAAAGTTTAAACCTAATCATTCCATTATATAAAAATAAAGGTATAATGTTGCCCTAAGCGGGACTTAAAAGGAATAATGTTGTCCTCGTAGGGACTGAAAGATAATTATGTCCTTATAAGGACTAATAAGGAAACGATCTTCAGTAAAAGGAGGTTCTTCTTCATTATATTTCTGAATGCTTTCTCCTTGGATGCTCGTTTCATTCTAGCCGCGGTACGAAGCTCAGCATCTCAGGGCTCCGGGTGTGGAGAACTCCTATTACGGCTTCTTCGCTTGGCGACGTATCCAATAAAAATTTGGAAGTAAAATTTCAAGATTAGGATTGAGAATATTCCTAAGTTAAGTATAGACTCAGGAGTTTAGAATTGTGCAATTGTGTAACTCAGATTAAACACTAAAGGCTAGTGTTTAATTCACTCAGTGTTGGCTCTGATACCAACCTGTCACACCCCTAATTTCCACGTGTCACCGGTGGGCCCGGTGGGGGTATCGTGACGTCGTTGGTATCATCATAGACAAGCAACACAATATAATAATGCACAGCGGAAGCAAAAGATAGATACATTTCAACTTTAAAATAAAATGTAATATTAATTATCACAAGTAGTTGAAACGGATCCACAGGCGGATCGAAAATAAAATAGGATAATTGTTCAACAGTTTATTTGTCGTCCATGCTGCGAGACCTATTGTGGACGCTCTAGAAGCCTGCCAGCCTATTACGTGTAGTACCTGCACTTAATCTTTTTGGGAAAAATACGTCAGTTTACACTGGTAAATACAATTCGACTGACTCATTTGAAAAGGTTGAAAATTGATTTAAATGCACAAGGCACAAAACATTTTTATTAACTTGGGTCAGTTATTTAATATAATAATCATGTGAACGAATTACATATTACTTGCGTTCAGTGGCCCGGATCTAGTCCGGGCTAAAGATCAATGGACCCACCACATTTAAGAGTTATATACAGACATGTGTACGCCTACACCCCGTACTCAGGTCGCGGCCATCTCGTAAGATGATGCCAAGGATATCCGGGACATGGTCAATTAACCCCCAAAGGCCTTAAGTGAACAAGACTGTTTAAACGAGCCGATTAAATTATTCCAACTACCCACGCAACGGTGGAGGATTTAATGCCCGATCAAGCGGTATTCTATATACCGTAACCCAAGCCCGTATAGGGAAAATAAGCCAAAGAGTATTTACCTGAATAAGTATCAATCACAATAAAGAAAAATGCAAGTATCTTTTACTGGTGCTCCTAATCTGGAACAAAGGTTTATAATAACCTATTAGATTTCTAACGGGTCTTTATTTAAGCCTAAGCCTAGACCGGTTAGTTTTAAGGATGACATGGTTTACGCACGATTAAGCGAAGACCGGATGGAATGTGAATTTGACCCGAAAAGTTTGAAGACTTGTATAATATGGGTTTACTAACACATTCTGGATTTTGAGACAAAAATGATAATGTTTGACCCGTTTCGGCCAATTTATGTAAACTAGTTACATAAACCGAACCGAACGCGAAAAGTGCGTTACGGGCGACCATGACAGTCATATGCAAGTTCCCTGAGATAATATGCTCTAAATATGTTATAATATCAGTAAGTTATTTTCTATTTTGCCCGGAACGGATTTAGAATCAATTTATGCCTCATAGGGGCATTTTGGTAATTTCACAAGGGCTAAAAATGCCAAACTGGAAATCTGAGTTTATAACATTGTACTTACTGTTTTTATATGAAAATATGCTAATTACATCAGTAGGTATAAGTCTTACATGCTTGATATGGTTATAGTATATATTATGCGTTAAAAATGCCTAAAAAGGCGATTTGGAGCCGTTTCCGGGTTTGTAAAAGAAAGCTGAGATTTTTATACTTCCAGAAGGTTCAACATACATTATTTAATAAATAAAATCAGTAGGAAGTGGTTTGGGGTCAATCGGATTTATAAAACTCGTTTTATGGCCAAAAAGGGCAATTTCGGTATTTACCGAATTTAACTCAAAGACCTATGTTATGCTCTTCCAAAAATTAAATAAAAATCTTTAAAAATCTCAAAATATTATATAACATCAGTGTATAAAAGGTTTGATACCAAAAAGTGGGTTAAAATAGTCTATGCGCTAATTACGCTATTTATGTAACATAAAGCTTGTAATTTACGATAATGAGCATATCTCTTAAACTAGGCCACAAACTGATATGAAATTTTCGGTGCATGTTTATAAATCCGTAACAAATGATTTTACTCTTTCACTTTTTCAAAAATCGCGTTTTATATCAAAAAGGGCAAAATAGTCAACTTTAAGCATAAACCGGTAACATGCATACGAATCGGTTAACCATGGAATCAAGTTGTAAAATTCCAGAGGGTTAAACTTATATGAAAGTTGGTCCAAAATATGCTCTAATGCAGATCTTAACATGCATGTACGAATCAGAACCGATAGTCAAAGAAAAAGTCGATTTATAAGACTTTCGGTTCCGATTCGGGTTTAATACAGAAAATTGTCGAGTTGATCATGAAGAAACATGTTCTTACATTATTTACAAAGTTATTTTGATGATCAAACAGGTTGCATGTAGCCTACATTGCTAGATATGCTTAATTTTGCAAAAACTCATTCTGTTGACTTTTTAAGAAAAGCTTTGACTCGACAATCGACATGCTTAGAGTGTAAATCTGAAAATACCCTTTTAGGGGTTTGTTACACTCATAAACACCAACGTATGGGTACTTTCAATTTGAGAAAATACTGAGCATATCTCGTTTAATCATAAAGTCAAACTAGTTTTACGATAAGTTTGACTTTTAGTGAATACACTAAGTTAGAACGGATTAGAGGGTGATATAAACACTTACAAAGGTCCTAACAAGCTTAGTGATCACTTATGAGGCTGCCTTGTCGACCAGAAATGCTCCAGAATCGTTTTGTGAATTTTTGAAGTTCAAGTGTTTGAATGTTTTGCAACTATGGTGATCTTTAAAGAAAATTTGATCTGATTAAGGCTGTTGCAGAAGTTTATGGATGTTATATAATCAGTCCAAGGGTGTTTCCTTGCATGAAATTTGATTGGTGGGTTCCTAAAGTCGAGTACAGCTGCAATCCACTCGCAAACAGCCAAGAACTGGCACCTGTGCACCTGGGCTGTCGCTGGCAGGCGCTCGCGTAGCGCGAGGGTGGCGGTGACCAGCTTTACAAGTTTTCCAATATTTGCAAATCAGCCCCTGATCTTTTGTAACGTGTTTTGTTCGTTTATTTGGCACTCTAGACCTTCAAATCTGGTTTTTAGGAACCTTGGGACTTTTATAAACATGGCAAAGTCCTCGGTTCACTTTGCGCTTACCCGAAAAGTCACGAAATTCACGATAACGTATTTAACCTTTCGTGTACGGTTTTAATCATAACTTTCTCATACGTTCACGAAACTTCATGAAATTTTTATCACATATCCTCGTGAGTATATTTTATTATTACAAATCTTCGGGTTTGCCAAAAGATCACTCAGAGGTATAAATTCAACATGTTGACACATTTAGCCCCCGGTAGTTTGTAATTCCTCACTTTCTTACATCTTTCGCTTCGTATGATCCATGATTTACCCGTTTAAGACTATAAACTTCATGTAGGGTTATTGTAGGGCTTATTTATTCATTGTTGACACTTTGAACCCTTGAATTTACATAGTTTCACCGTTTGTCAACTTTAGTCCCTCTAAAGTTTGTTTTTACATATTCAAAGCTTATGACACGTGTCAAGACATTATTGGACGTAAATTTTCGAGGTGTTACAAATTCTAACCGTGAAATCTGAGGATTTGAGGCATTTTGAGGTGATGTCACCAAGAGTTCTTATGAACTTCAAGTTGGGGTCTCATTTCACTATAAACGACTCAGATCCGGGTGATTTCCACATGTTTAATGACAAATCTCACCTAAATCTGTGCGATTTCAAGTTAACCATGAAGAGCCATCACGAACTGCCAGATCTGATGGAACGGGGTGATTCCCGGCCGTTAGAACGAGTCGGAATTGACGGAACTTCAAGTGTTAGTGCGAAATTACACTACCCTAGTAAAAACGAACGTATTCCTCCCGTTAAACACTCGGAAACGGTGATCAGAGTGCGAACCAGACATGTCAGTCCGCACGGATGACAAGTCAGTCTGCACGGATGACAAGTCAGTCCGCACGGATGACAAGTCAGTCCGCACGCACAACTGTCATCAGCACGGATCATGTCACCCGCACGGATGACATGTCACCCGCACGCACCACTCACCCGCACGCACTACTCATCCGCACGCACAGCAAAGTCAGTTCGCACGTACCACCTTCATCCGCATGGATCATTTGTATCCGGACGGATGACATGCCATCCGGACGGATGACTTGTCATCCGGACGGATAACATGTCTAACCGCACGGATGAGGACCAAATCAACCAAATGAGTAACTTTTCAAGGTAATCTCGCTTAACCGTATATCGTTTACTCTATTTCTTTAAGGATCATTACAGACGTTTTCGCAACCGACTCAATCAAGTTGTAATCTCGCTAAATACGCACAGTGAGTATACTTGAACCCTTTTTAATCGAATTTTGGGTGTAACATACGTTTCTAACAAATCGAACTTGTCAATCGAAATATTCAATCAATCGAATTATCACTTGCGAATAACTGTTATGCATAGATATACGTGATGCTAGTTGCATATGTGCTAGGGCTTATACTCGCGACGTCCCACCACGACTAGTATAGTACTATTGCGCCCGACGGGGTCTAGTTATGCCATCGCACATTCAAGCATCGAGGACTTAGTTGGTAGTATCAGTTTTGTGAGTATATATGTCGTGTATTACGTTTATGCATATGGAAATTCGCTACACTTTTATCTACTATGCTATACTTATCAAACCTGTATACTCGCCAATACTTTTGTATTGACAAATATTTTTACGTATGTTGCAGGTTAGATCGCAGACTATATCAAATCAAGCTAGGAAGTCTAGAAACTCAACTAAAACCTAGGTTGTCGGATTTGTATTGTTCGAGAGGACAAGAAGTCTGTGATAACTTATGTGATTGTATTATTTGTTAGTATGGGATAACGAATGTATTAAATATTATCGCAATATAGTTGTTATGGATTCTCTTGAGCAATCTGATTCGCCTAGTGCCGCGCCCCGATGATTCCGCCATCGGTTGGGGTGTGACAGCCATAGCCCAACCCCCAACAGATCTTCTTGAAATGTGTTTCACACCAAGATCGGAGCAGAGTTCAGATCTGGATATTGATGCATATGCGTACCGTATATTCTCATGGCCCGACGAAACCTGAGACACCGTATACGGCGACGGAAGTTATAGCGGACTTGACCATGAAGTGATTTATGATGCTCTGTTGAGAGATCCAAATTATGAGAGTGATGATGTGTCTTGTTTTACAGGTTTAGTGTTAGACTTCTCGTATAAGTTTCTGTTTTTTGAGATTTTATATTAAGTTACATAATGAAAAGTAGTATAATTTGAAGGAGTTTTTGTATATTTCGAAGACTTTGGAGTCGAAACCAGTTTTATGGTGGTTGGAGGTGGCAGTGGTGGTTGTGATGGTGAATGGCGGTGGTAGTGGTGGCAGGGGGTAATATTACAGAGTGAACAAAACACAGGGGGTAATATGAAAGAGCATTATAGTCATTTCAAGTTATAGTCAACAGATCAGTCAACAAATTTGAAGCCGAGGGGTAAGGTTGCGACATAACAGCAAACGTTGAGGGGTAAAATTGCAATTATTTCGTTAGGTGGGGTAAGGGTACCAATCACCCTAAACCCCAGGGGGTAAAATTGCAGTTTACTCTATTATTTATATGTGACGGTATGCTTGTTACGTGCTAAATTAAACTCGAGTAAAACCGTGGCGTATCCATATCTATTACAATTAATAGAAAAATTTAATAAAAATAATTAGATAAAACTATTATTATTCTAAATTAAAAAAAAATATATAAAAAATATAACACACAAATTGTTTAACATATTTAATACATATAAAAGTATTTGAGTATAAAACTATGAATTATTTATATTTCGTATTTGGTTTATAGAAATAAAACAAATATGCCTAGATATCATGTGGCTAAAGTGAAAAATGAAAAACTTTTGATGACCAAAATAAAAAAGAAATAATGCTATATAGCTAACATAATGTTGGGGTGTTTCAGCTTATGAACAGATTCGTGCGGTGTTTCAGCTTGCTAACGGGGCTGAATGTTAACCGGCAAAAGACCGTGTTGGGGTGAATGTGACAAATGAGGAAATAATGGAGGCAGCGGGGTTGTTGGGGTGCGGGGTCGGCACTTTTCCGTTTGTGTATCTAGGTCTCCCTATAGGTGCCAACATGAACCATATCAACTCATGGCAACCGATTGTCAAGAGGTTCCAGACCAAGTTAAATGCGTGGAAGGCCAGGACCTTATCTTTTGCGGGTCGGGTAACGCTCGCCAAAGCTGTGCTTGGCAGCCTCCCGTCTTACTTTCTAGGAGTCTTTCGGGCTCCTAAAGCTGTCTTAAGGATACTGGAAGGGCTTCGCAGGACTTTTGTGTGGGGTCAAGTGGGGAATAGAAACAAGATGGCGTGGGTTAGATGGGGTAAGTTGATAAGGACAAAGGAACAGGCGGGTCTCGGGATCGGCGGGTTAGAAGAGTTCAATATGGCGATGTTGTCCAAATGGTGGTGGAGGATTCGTGACAACCCGCATCAACTTTGGGCACGGGTTATATTAGCTATTCATGGTCCGCACAGAGGTAAGGATATCATTCCCGTGAAGCGGTCTACAACGGGTTGGTGGAAAAATATAGCGGAATTGGACGGCAAGCTAGGGAAGATGGGTCTAAGGGTCAAAGATAAGCTTCTGGTTGAAGTGGGAGACGGAAGAAATACTTTTTTTTGGCACGATAATTGGTTGGGTCGAGGGCCGTTGAAATATGTGTTCCTTAATATTTTCAAGTTGGCCATTGATAAAGGAGGGTATTTACTATTTAGACTCCTATTTCGAGATGGCCAGGTCCACCTACCAGTGGAAATGGGGTTGGATAACAAACCCAAGGTCTGAGGTGGAATGGAGGGAAATTGGCAATTTAATGTGCTTTCTTCAGCAAGTCCGTTTCAAAGGCGGAAAGGATATGTGGCGTTGGGATAATGATCGAGGGGAGAGGTTCTCCACTAAAAGTATTCGCCAAGAGTTAGAGCTGAAGGGGACGGTTCCTAGCGACTGTGGATCCTTCAAATGGAATGCTTGGGCTCCTCTCAAGTTTAACTACTTAGTTTGGCGGGCCGAGCTTGGGAGAATTGCGGATAAACTAAGCTTGGTGAAAAGAGGGATTAATATCACAAACAATCTTTGTAGCAGGTGCGGAATAAACGAGGAATCAAGCGACCATCTCTTCGTATCTTGCTTATGGGCTAAAGCGGTTTGGTGGAACATTCTGAGGTGGCTAAAAATCTCTGTGGATTGCGAGTGGGTTTTGGTTTCGCAAATATTAGAGCACATCTCGGTGCAAGTTGGATCAAAAAAAGTGGAAGCAAATAGTGCAAATGGTGGCTATGGCGTGTATGTGGAGACTGGTTAGCACGAAATGAAAAGGAGTTCAACGACAACATGGTCCCTGTCCAGACTATTGTGGAGTTGACAAAAGAAGAATCATTCTTGTGGATAAAGAATAGAGCAAAGGGTATCTCAACGGGCTGGAACGATTGGGTCACTTTTGACATTTCTGCTATGTTGTAATTGTTTTTGTTCTTTGAACTGGTGTATTTTTTTCCAGCCCCTTGCTGGCTTTTATATATCTATATATAGATGGTTGTTAAAAAAAAAGCTAACATAATGTAATTTAATATATATACCCATCTTCCCGAGACTCCCATCCACATCTGGTATATCTTTCCACCTAGGGGTGTTCAAAAAACTCGTGGCTCGCAACTCGCTCGAAAAAAGCTCGAAGAAAGCTCGGCTCGAAATTGGCTCGGTTGTAAATGAGCCAGCTCGGCTCAGCTCGATTTGTAAACGAGCCGAGCTCAAGCTTGGCTTGGCTCGGCTCGTGAGCTAGCTTGATAAGGTTTACATCCTTCATTTTTTGTCCCACATCGCTTAGAAAACAAAAAGTAAGGGAGTATCTCCCCTATAAAAGTAGGTAAAGACAATGGAGAAAGTGAATTAACTATTTATACTTGCATATTTAGCCTTATGGTTAAATTAAATGGCAATTATGGCCCTTAGGCTATGAAAAAGTTCATTTTTAAGGGCTTTTAAAGTAATAAATTTTGCGGTTCTTTGTTAGTTCGAGCTAGATCGAGCCGAGCCGAGCTAGCTCGAATTCTAATCGAGCCGAGCTCGAGCCTCAAATCTTAGCTCGATTTGAAATTCGAGCTCGAGCCGAGCCAGCTCGAATCGAGTTTGAGCCGAGCTCGAGCTGGGTCTGGCTCGGCTCGACTAGGCTCGTTTACAGCCCTATTTCCACCATCCCGTAATCATTTTGTTAACCAGAATAATCTTTGCACCTTTATTCGAGCCGTGTATGGCAGCTACCGCAAGCACCCAAAGCTGATTGGGGTCTTCCCGAAACCTCCACCACCATTTGGCTACATGGCCAAATTAAAAGTCTCCAATCCTCCTATCCCAATGCCACCTTGGCCTCTTAGCCCTTTCCTCCTATCCCAAGGCCAAATATACACCTTTCCTCCTCTTGGTTGACCTGACCGGATGCTACAAAGCAAATTAAAACAATGATGAATAGTGGATCAACGATCAGTTGACGCAACAATCAGTAACGGACTCAGGATTTTTTTTCAATGGGGTCCATTTTTTTCGGTGTTCAAAACTTTCATAACAAAACTTTAAAATTTTCGGGTCAGTCCTCGTTCGGGTCGGGTCATAGCGAGGTTTGAACTAGATTTGAAAAAAAAAAACAGGAAAAACAAGTTATTCAAGTATTGAACCCATGACTCCTCGTTGGTAAAGAGAGAGATTTACCACTACATGAAGTTTCCTTTTCTTTTTTTGGTATCCACCTAATTGTATTTATGTGGTCCTTATATAATTTAATATACCGTATCTACTATTTTTTTTAAAAACATTGAGGTCTGGGGACCCCGACCCACTCTATATGAGTCCGCCCTGGCAACAATTACCCATGCATCCAAACCTAGCAATGACCCCATAGAACTCCTGTATCACGTCTGATGTTCATTTGATTAATTACCTACATACATAGAGTCAATCAAGCTTGGCAATGGTACCCCAAGAAATGTCGTCGGCCCACATTTGATTCGCCAACCTACGAATTCTTCCATTTTCTTTTTGTTATCTTCTAGCTTACAACAGCCCAATCTTGATTTTTTTTCAGCCCACTATTTTATATATTTGCTCAACAATTAACTTGACTATTCAATTTCAAGTTAAAGAGTGGAGGAAGCCCATACTCATTCTCTAAAGAGTAAACTCGCATTTTGGTCCTTGTGGTTTGGGCACTTTTGTCATTTTAATCCAAATCTCAAACTTTTTAAATCTGGGTATCTGTGGTTTCACTTTTATTGTCATTTTAGTCCAAAAATCAAATCAGGTCAGATTTCTAAAAAAAAACTTAGTTTTTTGTCCTTTTTCTCAGGGGCAAAATTGTCATTTTAAATGCCCCTCTGACTCTCTCTATAAATACCCCTCTGTCTCTCTCTTCTCTCTCTCAGATCTTCATCTTCCCCAGAACAACATCTAGAACTTCATCTTCATCTTCCCAGAACTTCAAAAATCGACAAAGACTATCCACTCACCTTCAATCGCAGAGACTATCCATAACTTCATCTTCATCTTCCCAGAACTTCATCTTCATCTTCGATGAACAACAGGAGAATATTGAGATTGAAGATGTTGAATAAGATTTGGAAGGTTATGAGGAGTTAGAACCAGATGAAGAAGAAGATGATGATGATGATGAAGTGGAAACGAATGAAGATGAGGAAGGGGTTGAGGGTTTGGTGCCGGAAGCATGTGATCATCAGCAGCAGCAGATGACGTCATCATCGGCGGCGGTGTTGCTCCGGGGAGTGGCGAGTGGTGTGGTGGCGAATCGGCTGCAAGATTCAAAACCCGCTTTCTTGAAGCTTAGATCTGAAAACAGTAGCTTTAGATCTAAAACAACTCTCTCTCTCTCTCTCTCTCTACAAAATCTCGTTGCTCTACACATTTAGATTACCGGTGGCCGGAGGATCTTGTTCTTGTTCTTGAATTTGTAGATTTTGGTTCCTATTTTGATTTGTGAAGATGATGATACAATAAATTTTCTTGCAGGTGGTAAAGATGTAAGAATATGATCATAAAAACAGGTAGGTAGGTGAATGTAATATTTTGTTTTAGAATAATAAGAAATATGAAAGAATATGAAGAAGATACAAATAATGTCATGCGATTTGTTCTTGCAGTCCTTGAATTTTACTGGTGGCGGTGGAGGAGTGGTGGCGGCTGCAAATCCGGTTAGGAGGGTTTGGGAGGTTTTGGGTTTGAACTGAAGAAGATGATGGTCTTCTGCAGATCCGCCTCTCTCTCTCTCTCTCTTTTAATATGTTATAATAAAATTAAAATGACCAAAATGCCCCTGAATAAAAAGACAAAATATGCAGGTTGCAACAGTTAAAAAATGGGGTTTTTGAATTTTGAACTAAAATGACAATAAAAGTAAAACCACAGGGACCCAGATTTAAAAAGTTTGAGATTTGGACTAAAATGGTAAAAGTGCCCAAACCACAGGAACCAAAATGGCAGTTTACTCTTCTCTAAATTTTGTTTTGAACACATATGTTGCTAAACTTTTCAACCAAATATTATTATTTATTATCAACGTTAAATAAAGAACATTAATAACAATAATAATAATAATTCTCCTATATATTAAAAACACAAAGTTGTGAATAGTACTCTGAGCCACGTGACAAACCTAATGAATAGTGAACCCTCATTTTGTTTGGTGAAACTTCAGCCCCTGTCTCTCAAGTTTAGCCACACACCAAGTCTCTGCCTCTCTCCCTCTTGCAACTCCGACCACCAGAGTGAGCTCCGACGACAAGCACATACCCAGCTCCGGTTCTCTTCTCCAGCCGCATACCCACCTCCAATCTCTGGTCTCTCCTTAAAATCAAAACGACAGATAGAGAGAGAGCCTGAAACAGAGACTAAGAGAGAGAGAAAGTGAGAAACCAGAGAAAAAGAGAGGGAGATGTGGAAGAAAGAGCCAGTGTTCACGAAACGGCAGCTCTCCGGCGAACGGCCGGTGTCCGGCGAGGGTGAGAGCGGTGATGAAGTGGTGGCTCGAACTCGAAACAGAGACGGAGAGGGTCAAGACGGTGGCCGCGTTCTTCCAAAAACCCACCCGAAACCTAGAGAGAGAAGGATCAGGGGAGTGTCCGGTCGGCCAGTCGTTCCTCCAACGGCGCGTGCACCATCACGCCACACAGATCAGAAGTCTGATTTCCAAGACATGGTGACAGTTTGGAGGTATTGAGAATGTTTTGTGATATGTCCATTTAGCTTCAATTTTGTGAACTTGATGTCTGATTGCTTTGGTTTTGTTGTTGTCGTACAGTTTGTTCATGTTAGATTTGTTTATTATGTTCTGTACAATCTTTTGATAAGATGTGGTAGTGTTAGTGTGGCGATTGTGTGAATTGATTGTTCAAGTGTCGAGTGAGGTTCAAACTCTTTTGGTTGGCTGCAAACATGTGTTTATTGTTTATGTTTTCTCTTGTAGTCGCTTACGTAGTTGTTTTAAGTGCTAATTTTCATCTGTCTGTTAACATTTTAAAAGGTTCAGTTAGTTCGTCTTATTCGCCTAACCCAAAAAGGGTACTATGTAGTTCAGTTGACAAGTGAAACAGAGTAATGTGGGTCATAAACATACGGGTCATTTAATATTTTGTTGGATACACAGTACAATTTTGTTTTGATGACATTTAATGTAGTTCTGACATTTTAAAATGTTTAGTTGATTCGTCTTAGTCACCTATTGGCTATTGTATGTATACCTTGAACTTTATCATCTTTTATACTTTTAATACTTTTATCACTAGCTAATTGCATGGTTTAAGTCATTTTTCTGTTATGTTTTAGTGTTTAGGGTTGCGAAACAGGTACTTATATTACCCACCAAGTGTTTGATTAAATGTCTATGGGTTTTGCCCGCCAACTGTTCGATGAAATGTTTTATTGAATTTTGGTTTTGGTTTCCTTCTACAAAAACTTTCGAGCTACAAAACAATTGCTTTTGAAAAAGAAAGATAATGACTCATTTTTGTTTTTGTTTTGGTTTATAACAAGGTCGGACGAGGATCACGTGTAGATGTAACTATCTTGCTTAGTCATTAATAACGTTCAGTAACGAGGTAGCCCTTTTTGTTACTTCTTCTAGCCTAGATATTATAAAGTCATAACCGGACACTTTGGTTGATTTGGTGTTAAAATAGTAGTTAGGTTTAATTGTTTCAGTTAAGCTTGGTTAACAAAAATTTCCAACTTGTAGCCTTTTTTGGTTTAGTTACATTGGTTTGTTGTTTAGTGAACTCGGTTTTTGTTTATGTATATCAGTTAAACTGGTTAGCTAAATGTGTATAATTAAAAGCGAACCACTATAATTACTTTTAAAAAACAACCATCGAACAATCGGTTTCTCAGTTGGTTATGTTAACTCAGTTTGGTTTTTCCAGTTAACTTTGTCACGGTTTGGTTATTCAGTTTTTCAGTTTAGCCTATTTTCGGGAGTGATGTTTTGACATGCTAATAACTTTTTGTTCATTTTGTAGGAAAGTTTGAGAAAATTGTTGTAGTACGAGCCATATGTTCAAGATTCAAGGAGACAACTGATCCGCTTATATGTTTAAGCGAGGGTATTTTTCCATAAAATTAGAGTCAACAAACGTGTACACATAATGTTACATGTTCTATCCTAAAGAACTAGAGACAAATGAGTGTCTTGAAAGGAATGTCAGTTGTTGTATTGACACACAAAATGGCATAAGTGCTTTCAAGGTAAACAAAACAGAGGTCTCTGCTCATCTACAATCATTTCTGTCACTTATTTCATTTTCTTTTTGCTTTTAGGACACTTATAGAGGACGAGTATGCGAATGCCTTGTTGTAAACGGGGTGCAATTTCTAAGGGATGGACATATGCGTTTTGTGAAAGTTCATGGAATCCCCTTTAGTTGAGTTTTTAACAACACCACTCTTAACATATGTAACGTGCTTTATAATATTGGATGGTATAAACGACCGTCGTCGGACCCGGTAGATGTACCGTCAACAATGGCAGATGTTGGTCGGATATACGGGACGGATAAAGGTTTTCGGCTTGCTCAATTGAGTGTCAGGTTTTTAGTTTATTGTTTAGTTACACCGTTTTTTATTCATGTTTGTCTTACAGGAGAATAACATAACCGGTTGTGGTTGCCCACCAGGTATTCGTGTAGATGCTCGTACTTGTGAAGATAAAGTATTTTGTTTGCACCATTGACTCCATTTCTTTTTGAAGTGTTTGTTATGTCGGTTCTTGAAATGTACAGATATCAACGAGTCCAATGAATGTATAACTTGTGAATGTGACGGGTGTAGGTGTAAGGCCACTAATGGTGGATATGAACGCAAACGCAAGGCGGACGAACTGTACATAGCTGATCATCTTTTTTCGGTAAATTTAGTGGATCTGAACATTGGTTGATGCGTTTATTATAAGATTATTCTGAATTGTGTATACTGATTTGTTTTGGTACTTTTTTTTATTTGGTTTTGAAACGTTTTTGTTCCAGGTTATTAAGTATCAAAGTCTTGTGCATGAGGTCGATCCGTAATTCAATTACCAGCGGTTGTCATGCCAAATTGATTCGTGCTTTATCTTGCAATAACCTCAGTTCCTAACCCTCATTGTATCCTTTTCCGATTGATTCAAGTTAGTGATGATCTTCTTTGTTGTTTGTATCTACTCAGTCCATACTACAAGTCGAAAAGGCACACATGTAAAGGCGAATATCATGCAAGTAATACAATATTTAAATTTTTAACTCAAACCAATATTGAATACATGAACACATATGTATACATGTACAAAATCATCGCTACAGTAACCAACAACACAGGAGGAATCCAAGCAGTGATTTTCGACCGAGCAGGCAACCAACTGTTGGGAATGACATGCGAAGAACTGGCTGCAAACGAAGACCCCATGAAAACTCTGTATATAGTTATCGGCAAAGAAGCATACATGAACATCCATCCACTAAGAACACTGAACCAGCTTCTTCCGGTCTCACTGATGCAATAAAAACACCACAACCAACCACACCAGCTCAAAAGGCAAACACTGGAAACGCAGCCAAGCACCAGCTGGAATTCCACGGTAAGCCTACCAAAATCATAAAAACTTACACATACTCACAATATAGATATTGATAGCAAACATGTTTTCGACTGCAGACTCAAATCAGCCATCTAAAAGGCCTGGCAAAGGCACCCTCACGGACCAAAATCTGGTTAACGACAATCATTTGTTTTGTCCACCTAGATCAACAACTATAAGTGGGATGGCAGAGTCAAGAGCAAGAAATAGTCAACCAATCTCTTTTGTACAAATGATGATGACTGAACTGCATGCTGCATACACAAGCAGCATAGCACATCAACTTTGTAAAACATGTAGCTAATGGCTGAATGTTAATGCGTAGACATACTATTTTTTTGATGGTTGCATCTGCAAAGCAGCATAACAACTTTATGATCCTTGCCTGTTAACATAACAAAAGCACACATCCATATCTAACTGAAAACAACTTTTAATGTCGCGCAACGCGCGAAAGCTCGAATACCCCTAGTAAAGATTAAATTTAATCGTGGATCGTTAGTATTTCTCTATCTCGTTTTTTTTCACACGGTTGTTTTGAGTTTCTTATATCATCATGAATTCTTCCAAGTCCCTCGGCCATCCCCAGCAGTCACTCCTTGCTTATAAAGACAACAAAAACGAACCAAAGTAGACTTTGTTCAACCAAAACAAGTGTTATATGATAAATGCAAGGTATATCGATATGCGGTGAAAATTTGGTGTGAAAATGAGCTATTAAACATGCCTAAAAAATGCAAGTAACATTTCCTTGATATCTATCGATAAAAAGTGCAATGTGTTTTTTTATTTACAATTTGATGGATGTGTAGATGGTTGCATATATGTAATTTACTTATATATATACTAGGTTAGAACCCCGTGTAATACACGGGTTGAATAAATGTAATTTTATATACCAAATAATAAAAATATATCTTTAAAACCTCGTTTATTACACGGGTTGAATAAATGTAATTTTATATACCAAATAATAAAACAATATATCTTTACAAAATCTCGTTTATTACATGTGTTGAATAAATGTAGTTTTATATATTAAATAATAAAAAATTATATCTTTACAAACCCCGTGTATTATATGGGTTGAGTATATTTAATTTTATATATTAAATAATGAAAAAGTTATATTTTTAAGAACCTCATGTATTGTATGGGTTGAGCACATGTAATTTAATACACCAATCAATAAAAAATTATATCTTTTTATATCTTTATAAACCATGTGTATTATAAAACTTTTGGACTAAACTGATAAAATGACCAAAACCACAAGGAACTAAAATGACATTTAACTCTTTACATTATATTATTTTATATTTAGTATACGTTTATATAGTATAGATATAGATATAGATGTTGTTGTCAAATTAACAATTAAATAATTAACTGATAACTAATTAGTTAGTATATATTGACTCTTGGTTTGGCTAAGTCTTTGTACATTGACACTTCAAAACTATAAGTTAATCATTAGTTTTTCGTAATAAAGTTCATAATGGGTACCTTGCCTCTTATTCAACATTTCTACCTAATTTTTTATTTTATGTTTATAATTAATTAGAAGAGATTAAACTAAATCATAATTATCCATAAGATATTAAACTAAATAATATTTAGTAGGTGGGTTATCTATAATCTATAATTAATTATAAAAGATTAAACTAAATAATAATTATCCATAAGAGAGATGGCCTAATATGATGACAAGTGTCCTTAAAATGGTTTATTTTATTATATAGTACTAGCGGTAAGACCCGTGTGCAAACACGGGTCGTTTCTTAGAAAACCATGCATAACAAATATAAACGATGAGTATAGTTATATTTATATAGACTTATAAATAAAATAAATAAATAAGTCAGTCGGTAAATACTTAAAGTTTAGAGTATAAAAACTTAAAGTTTAGATTGTGCTGAGTCTTGTTTTTCTTCCATAAATGTCTGAAGAACCATTTTGATGATGTATTCTTCTTGAGCCTTGTCTTCTTTTGTTAATTCATCCATCTGCTTTTCTTTCCTTCTTCGATAAAGGATGCTAGCATGTGGAGCAGTGGGTCTTCTGATAATCAGGCTTTTTAGGAGCAGTGGGATCTTTCTTCCTTAACTCTTCCAAAATTTTGTAGGTAGCTAATACCTTTTTCTTCTCTCCACCTTGTAACCTGGTTCCTTGACCCATAATCAGTAGTTATCAGCTCTTATTTCATTCTTTTCAGTTTCAAGGTCCTTTCTGGTACATTTTTCTTGTAATTGGCCCAAACTGGAGGAGTTTGCTTTACCTTGCCTTGAATCATCTTTTGAATTCTGGCTGTCTCCTCTTGCAGTTCACTGGTGGTCCATTCTTTGTATTGATACTTTTCTGCCCTGTACTTCTTGTATGCCATTATGTATTCAAGATAGTCATTTCTCATGCTTTCATCATCTTTTTCTGATAATTTCTGACAAAAAGACTTTTGAGAACTGCTCTAAAGTTCTAACTTTGGTGAGCATGTATTGATAATTTCTTTGAATCTCTTTGTCAGACTTTCCCTCTGTATCTCTTTTAGATATATCCTCTGCTTGTTGGCCCTTTATTTTGAGATATTTTTCTATATTTCTTGGAAAAGGATAACCTTGAACAGATGGGAGTTTCCTCTTTTCAGGATCATCTTTAGAGTAGAAGGATTTGATTTCCTCCCTGACTGCTGGAAGATCTAGAGGATATTGTACTCCTGCAGGGCCAATGGTAGTGGTTTGATTGAAGGATTGAGCTGAAGATAATGGAACAGGGTTTGGAATGGTGACAAGGGACAGTGGTTGTGTAGATGTTAGAGTTGGGGAAGTGTCATCTTCCAGTACAATGTTTGTTATCTTTCTCCTTTTGTGCTTTGGAGATGTTGGTGGTGTATTTGTGGGTTGAGTGGCAGTGATTGAAGTAGTTGGTATCTGA
>JARYGA010054971.1:0-27882 GCA_030545235.1 Helianthus tuberosus
GATGAAATGAAAGTATAGGAATCACGTCGAGGCGGGCTCAAGCATGAGAGGTTAACGGGTCAATAGAAGGCAAGGAATCGGATGCGAGCACGGACGCATAAGGAAAGTGATTTCCGTAATCACTTCTTAGTCCGATTAAGTTATATGATGTTTTAACTAACTAAACACGATGTTTGAGGTCAGATATGTGTTGTAGACTTTTGTCATAATTGATGAGATTAAAGTTGACCAAAATGCCCTTGATGGGTATTTTGGGCAAACGATCTTAAAGAGTAGTTTAGAAGCAAGTTACTCGATTAGTGTAATGTTTTGGTTAAGTATGAAAGTGAGAAGTAGGGTTTGTAAGTCATAAACGTTTTAATGCGCAATTACCCTTAACGGGTCAAAATAAGCTTTTGAGCGAAAACGGGTGGAATAAGATGTAGGGCATCCGAGAATGAATCTTTTATGACAAATGACCTTAAAACTATCAATTCATATGAAGTTAAGGTCAAACAAACAAGTTATGTGGGTAAATGCATGAACGGGAGGAAATCATGGAAAAGGGTAATAAGCCGAAGGCTTAAAAGTTATAAATTTCGGTAGTCCAAATGTTGGATCTCAACTCCATAAGATGGAGAATTAAATTACGGACGCGTAGGAAAAAGAATCGGGTAAAACGGACCAATAACGAAGAAGTTATGACCGTTTCCGTGAAACGCGGACGTGCTGGGAATATGCAGCAATTTGCTGCAGGGTTTCTGTGAAAACAGGGGCCTAGCGTGACGCTAGGGCCCTTGGCGTCACGCTAGCCCCCCCTGGTGGGCGAAAGTTGTTCGTTTGCTCCGTTTTGGCTCGGGAACTCGTTTAAACGCGTTTCAAGTTGCGTATGACTAATTTAACTTATGATTAATGACCAGTAGGGCAAGCGTACATGTAGATAGGTATGTATGTATGTTTGTATGTATCTATACACGTATGTGAAGTGTATGTAAGCATGAATGTGCGATCGTATGTAAGATTATAAGTGCGTGAGCAAGTACATGAGAATATATAAACACGTATATGAGTAGACAAGTATGAGTCGGGTGTATTGCAATAGGTGATTGTAAATATAAATGTAGGTATGTGTGTGGGTATATGCGTATGTATGTCTTTTAAGTCTAAGTGTATGTATGCAGGTGGGTATGTAGGTAGTACGTATATGTACGCAAGTGAGTATGTACGAAGGTATGCACGTATGTAGGTTCGTGTGAAGGCATGTAATAAGTATGTATGTATGTATGTAGGTATGTATGTATGTATGTAAGTATGTATGTATGTATGTAATGTAAGTATGTAGGCAGGAATGGATGTAGTTAGGTATGCACGTATGTAGGTACCTACGCCTGTATGTAGGTACGTATGTAGGTAATTTGCTATTTGTGGTCGTAAGCGTATATATTGGTTTGTATGAAAGTATGTACACATGTTATCAATGAAATTGAGAACTAATGATAATAATATCGTACCTGGTGAATGAAGTGTGACGCAGGAATATCAATGAAGTCTCACTACGGATTGTATGATCAGAGGAAAGCCGGGATGTAAAGAGTTAATGGAATGAAGAATAAATGTGAATAAATCTCTTATGTTTTGATACGTACTAATGTTATGAATTTTATGTGGTGAGCGCAGGTTGTACAAGCCATGAGATGCATCAAGGTATAGAGATCGAGGACCGAGTCACAAGACAGATTGTACGGAAATGTTTAAATATGTAAATTAGTGCTGATAAGTTATGTTCTTATATCATAAAATGAATTTTTAGAATGTTAAGATGTATATCATGAAAGAAATTTTAAAGCTCGAAATTCCGCTGCGTTTTTTTAAGGTTAAACGTATTAGGGTGTTATACAAGAACACCGATCGCCTGAACAACAAAACGCATCTTCAAACACGTAAAAAACACACACGCTTCCACCCACACGAACCCTAAATTTCACAACAAGAGACAGCAAACGGTACGAGCAACAAAACCTAACACATCACATCAAACAAAAAGTTGAAAAACACAATCAAACACCTACAATCTAACAATCATCATCCGTAAACAAGAAATCGAAGAGCAAATTACCTAACACATCAATCTGCTTCCGTAATCTGCAAAACCTAACGGAAAGTTGAAGTCATCGAAGAAGAAAGGAAGATTAACGTTAACGATAACGATAACGAACCTGATTGATGGATTGAATGATCGATTGATTGAATTAGGGTTTGAAGGAGAGTGCGTGTGTGAGAGAGAGTTGTTAATTTCTGCAAATGACTCGCCTCACCTTTACCTTTCCCCACTGCTCTCTCTCTCCTCTCTCTCTCTCCCTATCTCTCTCTAATCTCTCTCCTGTTATTGTTTTCTTGCCCAAAATGTTGATGTATTCTTGGATTTTTGTAAGAAAAAATATAGGTATTTGGGTGGTTTTGTGAGGTGTGTGCAGGTGGTGGCAGTGGTCCGGTGAGGTGTATGGCGGTGGTCCGGTGAGGTGTGTGCAGGTGGTGGCAGTGGTCCGGTGAGGTGTATGGTGGTGGTGGTCGGTCTGGTGAGGTGTATGGCGGTGGTTGTCGGTCCGGTGGTGGTGGTGGTCCGGCGATTAGAGAGAGAGAACTGGTGTGTGTTTAGAGAGAGAGAGAGAGGTGTTTATGTGTGAGAGAGAGAGAGGGCTGATGTGTGTTGTGAGAGAGAGAGCTGTATGTATATATATATATATAATTTTTTATTATTTATGATAAAATGACCAAAATACCCTTATGTGGGGCTGACTTAGTCAAATTTAACCATGAAAAGTAACTGGATTAGGACTAAAGGACGTAACATGTAAGGATTTGCAAACATTAAGTATGTTTTCTGAGCTTATTAAAGATAAAGGACATACTTTGTAATAAATGACATACATAAAGGACGAACTTTGTAATTTACTCTTACATAAAAATATAACATTAGTAAAGGCAAAGCAATGGGCCTTAAGTTTTATAAACTTCCACATGCCCACAAGAGATTTTCATCCGATGACCCAGTCTTCTTGTGTTTCAATCGGTCATAGCCCAAGACAAAGACTAAACAAAAAATTATAAAATCCAAAACCGGTGATCGACCCACAAATATATATTATGTCTGTTCATGGTTCGATCACTCGGTTCTAACAAACCAAATTGTTAATTGCTCGCCCCTATCGACACAAAAAGATTGGCTATTTGCATAATGTTGGATAATTTTTATTTTTTTAATTTAGATTAAAATTGTTGTTTTAGTTAAATTATCTATCTATTAAAAAACAAACGTTTAGAACATTAAAACACACTACACGTGTTTGTTTCACCAGGTTCCATGTGTTTTATGCTTTCATTGCCACGCCCAATTCTCTTTCTTCTTCTACTTCGAGTTCTGCTATGCTTCAACCCCTCACAGTTTTAACCACCACAATCAGACGACGAACCACCTCCTCATCCGCCCCCTGCCGCCGTTCTCCGCCACCAACGAACCTAAAAACGCCCCGTTGCCGCCGTCATACACCCCTTGCCGCCGTCGTTCGCCCCTTGCCGCCGTCCTCCGCCATCAACGCGTCTAAAATCCACCCTGTTGTTGTCATCAACTGCCCTATCACCAACGTTGTCGTTCTGTCCCAAACGGAAGTCGGCGAGATAACACCACAAACTAGTCAATTGTTTTCGTCAGAATATTAGGGCTCTAATAGGTACTTTAGGTTAATTTTTTTCACATCTGAGTGTTCATTTTATTAATTATGCATCTTTATACGTATTTAGATGAGATGGGGTGATCTCATTGAGGGTATAAAGGTCGTGTCATGTAACCCAATAGCTATATCATGTCGACTTGACGACATGATTCATATACATCACAAGCAATGTTTTTAAAACCGGACCGGGCCGGCCGGGAACCGGAGCCTTTACCGGGCCGGTTCAGTACATCAGACCGTTTCAGCATTGACCCGGCGGTCGGGCCGGGGGCCGGGCGGTCGGGCCGGCGTTGTCGCGTAGGGTCGGGCCGGTCAAGGTTTAAAAAAAAAAAACTCAAGACAAGTTATACGCCCCCATCTTCACTCTCTTCTGTATACGTATCCTTCCATTCCATCTTCATCATCATCCTTCCATTCCATCATGAGGGATGGGTAACTAGCAAGAGCTTGAAGATGATAGATAGATACCCAATGTTGCAGAAGATCATCCAAAAATTGAACAGATTTATGAAGGGTAATTGATGGGAATAAAAATATTAAAGATATTGAATTTGTAGAAGATGATAGATAGATACCATATGAGATGATGGATGGGTCTAGCAAGATGATAGATGGATACCTAATGTTGCGGAGAGAGTGAGAGAGAGAGAGAGTGTTTTGGGAACCTAAAATATCTTTTTGGGTGATCTTATAGAGTTATAGAGTTATGATAATAGAAAAAGTGAAAAATAATTAATGGTTTTTATATATATTTTTATATAATTTATGATTTAATCCGGGTCT
The DNA here is from genome assembly GCA_030545235.1 of Helianthus tuberosus. Taxonomy (NCBI): domain Eukaryota; kingdom Viridiplantae; phylum Streptophyta; class Magnoliopsida; order Asterales; family Asteraceae; genus Helianthus; species Helianthus tuberosus. Next base: position 4,494 of record JARYGA010054971.1, read on the forward strand.
TAAATCCGGTCGAACCGGTTGGACCGGTCCGACCTTTGACCCCGTAAGGCGACCGGGTCAACCTCCGGTCCGGTTCTGAAAACATTGATCACAAGTCAGGTTTCTGATAAAGTATAAATAATGCAAATCAAAGTTACCAACTATTAAACATTGGGTAAGAGTAAAACTTAGGGTGTAAGGAGTGGTTAAACACTTTGGAGTGGCAAACCAAAAAACCGACAAATCAGAGCGCGCCATGTCAATCAGTCAAAAGTGTTTAAACTTTGGTGAAAAGTGTTGGCAATGGTTTAGACACTTGGTGAAGTGGTAAACTATTTTTTTAAAAAAAAAGGAAAAAAGTGTGATTGGTTGAGATAGGAATGGACCCCACCCACAATACCCTCTCTCTCAATCATCTTCTTCACTGAATCGGCATGCTGTCCCCGATCGTGTTGCCTTGCCGCGTCGGCATCGGGTCGGCTGCGGTGTTTGCCGATCGGCAAAAATGTTTGCCACCCTTTGCCGACTACCACACCGTATACCCTTACCTTACCTTTACACCGCATAATGTGGGTCCATCATTGATCAAATTAAAACTCAACATTTTCTGAACTCCCAACCCCCTAAGTCAACTCATCCTTCTAGCTAAATGGTCTACATAGCTAGAAGTCATGTATCACCTTATGAGGGAGAGAGTTCAGAAAAAATTGGATTTCAAATATAAGCCATTGTGCATTGAACTAGAAAGAGGAAAAGGGAGGGAAATTGCCAAAGATGAAGACGACTATATATATTATACACTCGGTATACACATAATCTACACATCATTGATAATGTCAAAAAAACATATACATGACCATATCTTTGGTTAATACAATCACATTGCTTGTTAACTAAAATTGTTATCGACCACCTAGATACATGTGACGTGTGTAAGACAACGTTAAACCTCATAGATTTCAACGACCGACATACATAGATGATTTTCGATATATTTTTGTTGCGGAACAATGATTGGGACCACATGAAAATCTGTTAACCAACAACAACGATGATTTTCGATATATTTTTTGTCCTAACAAACAAAGTGGTACTTTAGGACGATCATAAAAGGACGATATTGCTTTTGTACATATTGTTATATGTTCAAACAAAGTTGAAAAATAAGATTTGTCACTACTAGGTTTGGAAGGCTAGCCGAATTTTAAAGATTCCCATATAAGTTTGTATAAGAATTGAAAGTAGGATATTCTAAAAGTAACAAAAGTGTTGCGTTTATTCTCATGTAGACTGAAATGTATGTTGAGAGATATTTTCTAAGCTTTTTCGAATCGGAGATGTATACAAGATGTGTATGAAAAAAAATTAGTTTAAACGGTGTCTCTATTGATTACAAGATAACATTATTTTATGTGTTTAGTATGCAGGATTTTATCCCCGTTTGCGGTATGCTCATATAATGTATATATATGTGGGACGCTTGGGGGGCAAAAGTGAAAGTGCACTAATTTTAACGTTATTTTACTAATTTCGTGAAAATAACGTTAAAAGAGGGGATGGTAAATCATGCATCATGTGGTGGCGTTGATAGCCGAAAGACAAGGGGGTACATGCACTAATAGGCGTTTGTCTCAATTGCTGAGTGTTATGTGCCTTATGTCCAAGGCTTGATGCAAAACTACTATCGAGCCGGGGGTCTCATTGGAAGCAGCCTCTCTATTCCTACGGGGTAGAGGTAAGGCTGTCTACATCTCACCCTCTACATTAGCTTTGCTATTGGCAGGATATACTGAGTATGATGGCGATGAGCATGCATGATTTCATAGAATTTTAAATGAGAAGCAACTCCAAATTGTGAGATTTGTTGAGTTAATTCCATACTTAATGAATTAATGTATCTATACTATATTATAATGCAAGGGGTAGGGGTATTTTAAGATACCAAAAAAATAAGAACTCCCCCCCCCCCCCCCTTTATTTATAGAAAGACCCTTAAAATGAGGGTAGTTTGGCCTTTTAAATACTATTTATTTTTTAGCCCCTAAACTTATTACACTTAATCCCTAATGTTTTAACAAAATTATAGATAATTGGTTATAGTTCATCCCTCCACAACAAACTTATAATTGTTTTTTTACGTTTTCTTGACATATCTTATAAACTATACTGTTTAAAAAAAAATCCAAAGATAGCATGACGACCTACACATTTTTTTTGACGTTTCGGTAGTTGTCTTGTTCAATATCAACGCATGGATTAAAAGGTACAAGTCGATAATGCTTTAATGTACAAGTAATTAATACATGTGATCTAACGCGTCTAATCTACAAAGATGTGCTCCATCTATGCAAACAAAAACAAAAAGAATTAAAAGTACCGTAACATAAAATGAAATAATGTGTCACATTTTATTTTATTAAAACTGCCTAATATCTATACTTAGATATATCTTATAAAAACTTAAAACTAACCACAACAAACTTCCTAAATAAAGGGGTGACAAATCTAAAATTAAACCATAATGCATTTGTATAGTTACTACTATAAATCATAGCAGGACACCCTATATCTATTGCTAAACAAAGTTAAAAAATAGATCCCGTTCTGAATTCAATTGTTGCGAAAAACCAAGCATGCGAGATTGAAAATTCTAAGGTCAGTTCTGTTATATCGCAACAGTGAATAATTGTTTTCTTTTATTTACTTTTATGTGAATGTTAACTTATTTGATTTTTCAGATTCAGTTACATGATAAACATGCCAATTTAAACAACCCACCTGTCGAACAAGCTTCTAAGGTATTGATTTTGCTGGTTTTTAAGTATTATTTTTGCGTATATCTTTCATATTAACATGTTCGTTATGTTATTATATGTGTGTTTTATTGCAGGATGATGGTGATAAAAGTGTTGATATTATTTCTTAGGGTGGAATGTTTAGTCTATACAAGTCTAATCTTCAACGTGAATTTAGTGAAGAGGTAATTTTAAGGTTTATTTAATCTTTTTTTAACTTTTCTATTCAGTTTTTGTCCTTTTTAAGGATCGGAAGTTTGAGACTTAAAAGGAAGAGATCCAAGAGACCCTCTGAATGGAAATGGAGTGAGGTTATTAATTTAGATGATTCTGATGACAATGACAAAGAAGAGGAATTAGAAAATACTGTCGATTCAAGCACAAACCAGAAAACCCGATTAAAAATACCTCGAGTGCCAATTCAGAAGCGGAACAGATTTCATGCAGTTTAATATGAAATCTATCAAGTATTTTTATGTTTTTTTTTTTCATTTTCAGTTGTTATGTTTGATCTAGACATATGAATAAATTTTATTTTGTATTTGAACTTTATTTTTGGTGTTAATATAATGCAGTTATTGACCATATTAAATTATTAATAAAGCTCAAAATAAAGTTAGTATCCTAAATTTACAAGTCAACTGAACTTATATAAGTTAATATCATAAAGTTGCAATAAATAGATATTGTAGTTAGATATAATCAAACTGAAATTATAAAATATTGTAGTTATTCTTGGATATTAATTTAATAATTTGTATTTTCTTAATTAAAAAATAATAAAGTAATAAACTTTAAAGCTAAACTAAAAACCTGAACTTACTATAATATAAAGTTAATAAAGATATAAACTCTTAACATCCTATTTTTTATAAACTATACTATAAAGTTAATAAAGATATAAACTCTTAACATCCTATTTTTTTTTATAAAAATTGTTTTTAAAATTTTATAAAAATATATTTTTTTATATATATAAAAACGAAATTTAACAATTAAAGTTAAAGGTGTAAAACGTATTTACGAGTCAACTACTACTTTTTATTTTTATAAAAACAAAAATTTTAAACTTAAAGTTTATTTGATTAGTACCGTGTGGATATTTAAAAAAATTATGAACTTTAAAGAATATAATTATAAACATTATCATTTAACCAACAAAATAAACTTACTTTACAACTATAACAACTTATCTTTTAATTTTTGTCATTTGATTATTATTTTTTATTAAAAACAAAACTTTACATGTGTAAAACTATTTTTTTTACTTTATTTATAAACAAAACATTTTGTTTTTATAACAAAATAATTCTTTTATAAACATCTTTTGTAACAAGTAATATAAATAAAATACTCTAGAAATTTACAATCTTTATTAGATAAATACTAAAATGTGTTGCAAATTTTTAGGAATTATAAGTTCAACTATATTGTTATAGATAATATTAGTCAGTTTTAAAAGAATTCTTTACCAACTTGACTAGATACATGGTAGATTGCGTTGTATATTTTTAGAGATTATAAGTTAAAAGTAGACTCATATAGATAAGATTAGTTAGGAACTAAAAATCTGAACTTAGTATGATATAAAGTTAATAAAGATATAAACTCTTAACATCCTATGTTTTTTTTATAAAAACAGTTCTTGGAATTTTATAAAAATATAATTTTTTTATATCTGTAAAAAACCAAATTAGTTAAAGCTCTAAAACGTAATTACGAGTCAAATACTATTTTTTGTTTTTATAAAAACAAAAATTTTAAACTTAAAGTGTATTGGATGAGTACTATGTGGATATTTAATAAAAGTTACGAACTTTAAAGAATAAAATTATACTTTATAATTTAACCAATAAAATAAAATACTTTACAATTATAACAAGTTATCTTTTATTTTTTGTCCTTAGATTATTAATTTTTATAAAAAAAACAATATTTTTTGTCTTTTGATTATTAATTTTTATAAAAAAAAACATAACTTTACATATGTGTAACACTCATGACATATATCCACCACAATAATGTTATCATAATTATTATACTAATAAGAAAACTACTAGAAACGAGTGACGCAATGCAAAGTGTCGCCCCAGCCGCATCACGCGGGCACCCTACTAGTAAGTAATTGGTTGTGTCACGTGTCATAAAAATTTCATCATAATTTATCTTAGAATATTGTTTATATTTTCAAAATCTTCATTATTAACTCTTTCATATTTATTTATGTAACTCATGTAATACATAAGTTTCTAACATGATGTTTTAATATTATATATTAAGTTTAAACATCAAAAAGTAAGTCACAACTAAGACTATACGGTGTAGGCGTGGATGCCCCTCCACGTCGGGAACACCACCCCGCATATGGCATGGAGGGCGGCGTTGTGGGTGGGGCTTGAGGATTTCCACCGGCATGGGATCAAATGTGTGGGTAAGGTGTAGGCTCTTGATTGGTGAATGCAGTTTAGGTTTGTTTTGATTGGTTGATGTTTATTTATTTATTTTTTTTTTATTATCTTCTACGCCACTTTCCCACCCCATGTTTTTTTCTCCACGCAACCATGCTAACGTGGTTACCACGTGTCGCTCCACGCCCTCCCTTCAAGCCCCCTCCACACCGTGTGGTCTAACGCAAACATAGTAACTTTCCTTTTAGACATTAAAAATATTAGGGGAATTGGCCTGGAATAATACCAACTAGACGTCATTGGCCATTGTCAGTCCCACATTTGAATATTCCCCCATGCCAGTCCCACCTTTCACTTATTTTTCCTCCACCGGTCCTCAGTCAAAAAAACTTAACGGAGTAAAAAACCGTTAAGTTTTTTACTGAACTACAAGGTGATATTTTAGGGCTTTTGATCAGAACGAGGATACGAGTCGAATGACGTAAAACTTACCTTGAAATTGTGCTCTAAACGATGAAAATCATACTTTAATTCGGGTGTTTAAACTTCCAATTAACACAAATCAAGTCGTTTGAAGCACCGTTTCGAGTTAAGTTTTACATCAATAGACTTGTATCCTCATTCTGATCAAAAGCCCTAATACGTCAGTTTGTAATTCGGAAAAAAAACTTAACTCCGTTAAGTTTTTTTAAACTGAAGACCGGTGGAGGAAAAATAGGTGAAAGGTGGGACTCGCATAGGGAATATTCAAATATGGAACTGGGAATGACCAATGACGTTTAGTTGGGATTATTACAAGCAATTCCCCAAAAAATTAACCTAATCAATAATTTAAATGTGTCAAAATCTTATAATTCAAATTGTGTCAAAATTAGAATATTAAAGAGTTGAAAATGAAACGAGTAAATCCCATTAGTGCTGTTAAAACTTGAAACCTGAAAGTTCCTATGGTGTTATTTGCATATAGTAAACTGCCAAAATAGTCCTTGAGATTTGGTCATTTTTACCACTTTAGTATAAAACTCAAATCTTTGAATCTGGATACCTGTTGTTTCAATTTTGTTGCTATTTTCATCCAAAATCAAAATCTGGTCAGATTTTTCAGTTAATATCCATCATTTTTATCTTTTTTTCTACATTTTAATGAAGGGCAAAATGGTTTTTAACATTTTTATAACAAATTAAAAAAATCTGACCATTTTGCTCTTCATTAAAAATAAGGAAAAACACAAAAAAAAACTGGATGTTAACTAATCAAACTATATATATTATTTTAATAGTTAAGTTTTTTCAAACAATATTTAATACGTTAACTTATAGTAAAAGTCAAAAACTTGGAGTTATTGCGATATGTCGTGTTAAGTTAAAGCTATTTTAAATCGTTATTCAACTAACTTTGAAAGTTATTTTCACAACCAAATTGGTTGACATATGAGTCAAATATTACAAAGCTATGTTAAAAATAGGTCATCATGAACCACCACCGATACTTGAATCAATTACTAGCACGTTTGTAAGCCTTTATGAGTTTATACATTGAAGATAAACATTTTCAATATTTTTATTGGTAAATACGTCGATTTGAGTTTTATTTCAACTCAAACGACTAAACAAAGTAAATATAGTTACAACTGAAGTAAAGAGGCTGGCCAAGCTATGCATAGAGTAGACTCGTACGTTGATTAATAAGAACCATAACGTTTAATTATAAATAATTTAAGACACTAGTTAATTATAAAGGAAACTAAAATAGATAAATATGTCGATTTGAGTTATATTTTTATTCAAATGAGTAAAATAAGTAAATTTACCTACAACTAAAGTAAAAAGGTTGGCCAAGCTATGCATAGAACCATAACGTCTAATTATAAATAATATAACACTAGTTAATTATAAAGGGAACTAAAAACCGCCTATGTGTCATCTCAACCCGACCTATTTTGACTTGCATTATAAACCTATGCATGTCGACATTGCACCTCTAGATAAGACGCTAATTGAATAGGGTCATGATATTCGATCGGCACATTGTATTTCTGAGAATATCTTCTCTATAAGGCAGATGCTCGCCTAAATCCGTTTGCTGGGTCCAACCCGAAGGGAATTATTAGTGATGCTAGCGCCTGTTTTTGGTGATCGATGCAAGTGGTTTTGTAAGCCATGGGCCGCAAATCTTTCACTGGTGCAGCCTCAACAGAACCACGGTGCAATTGCAAGTGTAGGTCGCTTTCGCTCATTGAACCAGACCATGAAACCTTTAACCAGCATGTAAGCATCAACAACTTCAAAGAAATTGACCAAAAAAAGGTGACCAAAAAAAGTGACGTTTAATGATAGCATTTGGTTATATAACTCAAAGCATGAGATGTCATGTATATGAATTCATATATATGAATGACTATAAGGGTGTAAGGGGCACCTTCGGTGACCCCATTCGGTGACCCCATTCACCTAAGGGGAACACCGCCGCCATCACTTAGGTGAGTGGTTTGGGGGAGTGAAATCGGTGGGAAGTTACCGAAGAGAGGGAGGAGAGAGGGGAGGAGAGAGGGAGGAGATGGGCCAATCAAATTTTTTTTTTTTTTTTTTTTTTTTTTTTTAATAAAAAACCAATTCACCTAAGAGGGGAGTGCCGCCATCAATTTAGGGTGTTAGGGGAGTTTAAGAGGGGAGTTGACGTGGCACACGAGGATTGGTTATGCGTAAGAGGGGAGTGCCCCTTACACCCTAAGTGAATCAAAGCACTAGATGTGACACGTTCATAATGATGCTAGGACAACAACAGTTTGAAAACATTTTAATAAAAATGATACAAACATATAAAATATATACTTTTCTAGTTTTCTTAAGAAAAAAAAATGACCATGCAGGTGTCACTAGTACAAAATTGAGCAAAAGATGCTACGTGTGTTTTCAAAAGATGCGGTTCCCCTCTCTAACCGCATCTTATAGGTGTTTGGAAAAAGATTTATGTATGTTTAGAAAAAAAGCATGAGCCAAAAGATGCGGTTCTTATGTAACCGCATCTTATGGGTGTTTTGAAAAAAAAATCAAAAGCCAAAAGATGCGGTTCTAGAACGGCATCTCTTGATATAACGGTTTTCCATAAAAGTTTTATTCAATTTTATGGTTTTCTAATTGATGTAAAACATGTGTCGATGTACTTATGGAGATATCTTTTTTGGTTGCTATACCGAGTGCCAATATCATACCAGTTTATAACAAACTGAACCAATACGGTAATGATTTGAACTGATACCGACTGAAAACTCGCCCCGAAGTGTGGAAAAAACCCACTAGTTTTTGTAGATGTAAACTTTTATCTTATGTATGTTTTGGTTTTATTTTTATAAATTTACATATACACTAAAGTATTTATTATATTATATTAAATATATATTAATTTAACTTAAGGGAATTGACCTGTAATAATCTCAACTATACCTTATCGACCATTAATAATCTCATCTCAAAATATTCCCCCCCACCAGTCCCACCTTTCATCTCAAAATATTCCCCCCACCAGTCCCACCTTTCATCAAAAACTTTGGGTGTTTCTATATTTCAAAACTATAGAAACACCCAAAGGGGTTTTTAAGATAAAAACACATGCCCTCCGGGCCAAATTGACACCACTAGAAAACTACAATTTCCTACAACAGTTTTTCACGGATTTTTTTAGCAAATTTGTGGGTAAGGCCAATTTCAGACAGATTTGCTACAAATTTGGTTATCACAAACTCGACAGTTTTCTAGCAGTGTGACCGATTAGTGGAGATGTGCAACAACCCTCTAGGGCATCCAATATCCTAGCGTCACCAACAATATATGTAATGTACACTACAATATTGGAAGCCTTTGAGGGTAGATGAAGATCTCCGTTTAATAATAATGCAAACAATTCTTGCATTTATAGACTACATATATGTATGTTACTTTGATCGACTAGCAACATCTCAAGTAATATGCCTTTGCCTCCTCTAGCTATAAGGGGGCACAATAAATAAAAAAAACACAAGACATTGGAAATGAAGATGGGAATGATGCTGTAATACATGGTAATTCACACCATCAACATCAAGTTCTATGTTTTCATGCACATGCACACGAAAATGAACACATATCTTGTTTGTTAACAATACATTAGATCTAGTCTCATTTTTGATATTAGGAATCTATAGTTAACTTTTGTGGTCTTGTCTCTAGTTGTCATCCTTCTTGTACATACCGTTAAGTTCCAATATTTTTGCTACAAATATGCACATCAAATTGATCAACCCTTAGTGATTGATCAGTTAGAAGATGCTTGAACATGTGTCATTATGCAATTGATTATTATCTAAAAAAATAGATGATTATTCTACTAAAGATACGGTAGCTAGACGGTTATCATATATTATCAATTTTCTTGTAACAATCATTTACTTAATTTCTAAATCATATTTGACTTGAGAAACTTTGTAATTAGGGAAAAGTCTCAAAATACACCATTTACTTTTTAACTAACCTAAAATAATTATTGACCTTTCACATTCTTAAAAATGAATATATACTCTTAATGTGAAATCGTACTCGATGTGTCAAATTTTGTGCGAAAACACACTTCAAGTGGAGACACTAGGGCCCTGACAAGTGTATTTTTGTGCAACAATTAAATTCTTATTTTAATATCTTTGTGTGGGCTAAACAAAGAAATCAATTGTGCCAGCAAGACGCACAAAGAAATCAATGGTCATGGGAGGGTCGCTCAAAGATTCAAAATCTGCTAGTGAGACGCACAAGAATCAATGGCCGCTGGCGAGACACACAAAGAAATCAACGGTCGCTGGCAGGACACACAAAGAGTAAACATGTACATGTGTCACGCATATGAGGTGTATACCTGTCACATCAAGAATTTTTTTTTCAAAGTGGTTTTTGCACAAAGTGTACACATCTCACGCAACTAAGTTGTTCACATGGAGTGCATTTTTACACAAAATTTGACATTTAGAGTACAATTTCACACAAAGAATACATGTTTATTTTTGAAAATTTAAAAGTCAATGTATATTTTGGGTGATTGAAAAGTGATTTGTTTATTTTCAGAATTTTCCCTTAGTTTTACCAAATTCATCCTATCTTGCATTTTTCTAAGGAAAAAACAATCGTTTGGTATAGATAATGATTACTACACAAATGTAAGCATAAACTAGTGTTTAGATCCACTTCAAGAAGCATATAAGTAACAATTTGGGCCTTGGTACACCTCTAAAAGGCCAGGCTAGGCAAGACCTTAACATTGCATAAGAAAAAAAACTAGGATTTTAGCCTTTTAGGTAACCAATCCAACCCATATACCCTTCCAACCGATAAATTGGTTGGATGAATATCGAATACATTTCCATGTTAGAGATTTTTTTTTAAATCCTTAGGGTTTTGGTTTTACTCCATAAACCGTCATTAAAAAACATATGGGTGATTCCACTTTGTTCCCATATTCTCTAGACACATTCTAGTGACAGTTTTGAAACATAAACACAAACTATCACAATTGAATATTACCAGATAAGTGTTAGAAACTTTAACTGAAAACATGATCTGTTACTAAGTTTGAACATATATAATTATATTGATATATAAGATATATAATAAATAATTTACAAGTTTGCATTCTTCTTGATGAGATTCTATTGGGTATGTTGTTGTTGCATTCTTCTTGATGAGAGTTTCACAAACGAAATAGAAAGTATCTAAAACGGAGCTATAGTATGTAAGCTAACAATGCTTAAAGTAGTGTGCATCTTTCATGTAATGTTCTAATGTTTAGTTGTAAATACATACATAAGCTAACAATGCTTAAAGTAGTGTGTATCTTTCATGTACCGTTCCATTGTTTTGCTACAAATACATACATCAAATGTTAGTTTGATGAAACCTAAGTGATTGTCACTTAGGGGGTGTTTGAACATGTGTTATCGAATTGATTACTATATAAAAATCAAACAATAATTCGATTAAAGATACATGAGAGACTTCCTGTAACAATCGTTTACATAATTTTTAAATCATGTTAATTTTTGACGACAACCTTCTAAAAGCATAATAGTTACTTTTCGAACATAGACAAACGTAAGGGGTTAAATCTATGATGCGATGGAAATATGACATGAATCAGACTCGGGGTTTTGAGTTTGGTCAGTTTTGGATCGAATTTGTAAACACATTTAGCTAAATGGATTAGGTTCTACAAATGTATGGGTTCGTTTCGTGTTCTGGTTCATGTAAAACTTCAGAGTCATGTTGGTGCATGAACACCGCACCTTTATCCAAACATCCTATAAATTAGTTGACACATTAATCTTTTTTTCCAAATAATTTTAAAGTATTTCATTTTTGAATAATGTTCACGGGACCCCAAAACAGAATAAATCTAGTTTTCTCGAGACATGAAAGAGAAAACTTCTAATAGACATAAACATAACCCGTCTTCACGTTTGTATAAAAAATTAGAACAAAGTACACAAAATTTTAGCTATACAATAACTACTAATTTTCATGATTGCCTCATTGTGTTCTAATAACATACGTTATAACATATTAGAATTAAATATATGTTATGCTTGTTATAAAACATTACAATAAGGTATAAGGCATATGACCCAACATTAGCTAGGGCACCCAAATTAACCAGTACATACATGACTTATTAAATTTAAAACCCATTATAAATTTACAACACATCAAAATCATATATATAAGACATGTTATTACATCTAAGCATAATTTGTTTTTCTGGTTTATATACAAAGTTTGAAAAAAAAATAGACAGGATTGCGTCTATACAATAACTATTTACTTTCACAATTGTTTCATTAATCATGTTCAAATAACAGGGTCGTTCCAACCTTTTTGAAGGCCTAAGGCGAAATAAAATTTTGGGGTCCTTTTTCCTTTTTTGATTATTATAAACGTCACTCCTTTATCCGTATTTGAAACCTAACAAAAATCTAACACAACTATAACACAAAGCCGTTCTAACGTTTTTGGAGGCACTAAGCAAACTACAAAGTCGGGGCCCTTTTAAATTGTTAAAAAGAAAAATCGGTTTTGCGTTTGGCCTTCCAAGTCTCAATCAGAAATTCACAAGCACGCCTCAATTGCAAGCACAATATAAAAATTTTAAGATTCGAATTAGTGATTTAAGGAAAACAGTGATATAGTGTATCACAATATATGAAGATTACTCAAAAAGTATCCGTTAACTACCTGGATTGTCCTTGAAACACCATTAATTTACCCTAATTTTGCCTCTAATTTCTCCCAATTCGCAACGCCATTGAGTGAAATGAACACGCATGGCGTTACAGTTAGCAAGAAGACGATGGCGGCCTAAATTAAAAGCGAATCACATATTGCTTGGAATTGGAATTAGGTCATTTTTATTCTAAAATTGGTTCTTTAGTTGGGTCTTGCAGTAAATATAGTTTTTATTTAGCTTGCTTGGACCTGATACATTAATACACATATTCTAAATAAAGAAAATTTTAAAAATTGGTTGCCCCTATTTTGTGGTGGCCCTAGGTGCTTGCCTAACTTTGAAAGCCTATAGGTCCGGCCCTGCTATAACACAAAGTGGTTTGCTTGTATAAGAAATCAAACAAATCTAAAACAATAAATTTGCACTAATATTAATAATTAGCATATAAATTTTCTTTTAGTTAGAGGCCCTATTTTTTTGGAGGTCCTACGCCAAGGTTACTTATACTCTAGATCCACCCTGTCAAATAACATATTACAGCCAAATATGATCTGCTCGTTATAAGGCATTTAACCCAATGTAAGCTACTACACCCAAAGTAATCAGTACACGACACGACTTATTAAAAAAACATTATATTATATTATAATACATTAAAATCACATATATAAGCCATTACACTTAAGTATGACTTGGGTGGCGGACCCACGTAGAGTGGGTCGGGGTCCCCGGACCCCAATCTTTTTTAAAAATTTAGTAGATCCGGTATATTAATTTTTTTAAGGACCCCATAAGAATATTTAATTGGACCCCATAGTATCAAAAGCAAAATTATTGTAATGGTTAATCCCTTGTTTACTAACAAATAGTTCATAGGTTCAAGCCTTAAGCAAGCTGTTTTTTGTGTTTTTATTTTTAATCCAAATGAAAACAAAGTTTTTTTAAAACAAAATTGACAATGAAAACAACAAATACACTATTAAAATGTTAAAATGAATGACCAGCATATTCTATGAATGTGTAACTGTGTTGAAATTAAACCACCATTATTATTATTAAACATACGATGTAAATTGTGTGATACACTATCAATTAGCAAGCATAATTTTAATGTAATATAAACACTCCAACTCTTTTGTTTTACTCAATTTCTGCCTTTATGCTTAGACATGTGTTGTTTTGCTACTTATTTATCTTTTTTTAAAGGTTCCAAGCTCAATAAATCATCCTGACCCGATCCAAATGTTGACCGAGCTGAAAATTCTATCGTTTGAGTGTAAAAAATCCGAGTATTGAAAAAACTGGACCTCATTGGAAAAAAAATCCTGGGTCCGCAGCTGCTTGCGTATATTTAGTATGACTTACTAAAACCTGTTATAATCTTTTTAACACTAATAACATCTATGACACATTGAAACCGTTATGACTTATTAAGATCGGTTGTAATATATTTTGGAAAGTTTCACTAGCTTATTATGTTATCTTGGTCTATCAAACTTGTATTTCATTTTATATATTCATGAATATCAATGAAGTTATTTAACTAGTTAGTTTCATCTATGTTTGACTATGATTCTGCCAAATTTTCTATATATACATTTACCAAGTTAGGGGAATAGTGCCAGGCAGCTGCCTGACACTCCCCCCATTGGGCCAACACGTTTATTGTTTTATATCCATTTTAAAATTACGTTTTAGCCCCCCAGCTCAAAATAAAATTACGCTTTTTGTCCCCATCTCAAAATTACGATCTTGCCCTCAATTCAAAATTACGACTTTGCCTGGCACTCTCCCATTGGACCAACCAGTTTATTATTTTATATCCATTCTAAAATCACGTTTCTGTCCCTCTTCAAAATTACGGTTTTGTCCCCAGCTCAAAATAAAAATTACGCTTTTGTCCCCAGCTCAAAATTACGATTTTTCCCTCCATTCAAAATAAAATTGTAGTTTTGCCCTCAGCTCAGAATTACCTTTTCGCCCCCAGTTCAAAATAAAATTTTGTTTTTGCCCACAGCTAAAAATTACGATTTTGCCCTCTGTTCAAAAATGTGATATTTCCCCGTTTAAAAAATTGTGATTTCGCCCTCATTTCAAAATTACGTTTTTTCCCCAGTTCAAAATAAATTTATGTTTTTGCCCCCAATTCAAAATTACGATTTTGCCCTCGGTTCAAAATAAAATTGTGCTTTTGCCTCCAGCTTAAAATTACGCTTGTGCCCTTACTTCAAATTTATATTACGTTGTTACCTCTAGTTCAAAATTACGAATTTGCCCCTGTGAAAATTTACAATTTTTACCCTGGTTCAAATTTACAGAACTGCCATTACTTTAGCTTTTGGCAAATTACGATTTTACCTCAGTCAAAAAATACAACTTTCCCTCAGTTAACAATTACAATATTGCCATTGTTTTAGTTTTTTTTTATCAAAACAATAAAAGTATTTTATTTTAATTGGTTGACTCGATTTGATTGTTTTTCGTGTCAATGAGCTAACTAACACTCGCTCATTATTCGGCTATCGCCCCGCAACGCGGACGGGGCAACACCTAGTTTGTATACAACTAACAACAATTGATTATGTTTCACTATATATGTTTCACAACTATTGATCATGTTTGTTTTGACTCAAAAATTATGATTAGATATGATTATTTATCTTGTTTAGTCAATGTGAGGTAGCCCACTTGATAAACTAATATACTATTATTTTATCAAAATGTATTATACTAATTTGTTTACTTTTTTTTTTAAATTCGGTGATGCCAATACAATGTATTTTTAACCACCAACCTTTTAGAGAATCATACATCTAATCTAACTATTCGTATTCATTTTTTTGAGTTTTGACAACTGGTACAAATTCATTAATACTAATATTGTGCGGGACTTGCGCACACAAGATGCTCACATAATCATTGATAGTATGCAAGGTCGAATTTTGTTGCTAATACTGACAGAACTTGTTTTACATATGATATTTGTCAAAAAAATCAACGAAATAATATAAGACATAGTGAATATGTAACATATAATTCGTCGCAATTTCTACCCAAAATCTGGCGTTGATTTTGTGGCGGGTAGTGTGTTTATATATATATATATATATATATATATCCCAATATTAGTGACATGATTTTGTAGCTTTTTAAATTTCTAACTATTGTCTTAACCTAAAGCATGTTACAATTGCAAAATCCATAATAAACATCTAACTTCTATTTAGCATAGAGTGAATTTCAAGGATTGTCCTTTATCTTTATATCCATTTTCAGGAGCTGTCCTTTATGTTTAAAATTGACGAGTTTTGTACTTTATGTTTTCAAATCATACACGTTTTGTCCTTTAGGCCTAACCCAGTTAGTTTTTCCAGTTAAATTTGAACATGTGCTCTACACATGAGGGTATTTTTGTCAATTCAAAATTGGTCTCTTCCACCCATCACCACCTCCAATCCACCTCCATCACAACCTGCCACCGCCCACCCCACCTTACCTCTATCTCCACCTCCGTCAACCGCCGCCTTCACCACCTACCACTAACCACCGTGATTACCATGTGCAACCTTCCTCATCACCTGTCATCACAGACTGCAACCTTCCTAGTTTTTTCAGTTAAATTAGGAGCCTCACTCTGTTTTTGAGCGTAACGAAAATGGAGGCTTTGGTATGCAGGAAGCTAGGTGATCCAACAACACTCGCACCAGTTTCTTCTGAACACCCCCTTTCACTTTCTCCACATCTCACCCTATCCCCACACACAACTCCTCAACTTCAGTTAGAGTTCGAATCAAGTCCACCTGTTTAATGTTTGCAACAGGCCTCCAAACACAAGGCAAATATCAAGAAAAATACGCTCCCCCTTAATCCCTGGGTCCGATTACTCCGGCCTCGTTGAATCCGTTGCCCCCAACGTCACCAACTTCAAAATCAGGGATCGGGTTTGTTCGTGTTGGAAATTTAGATGGTGTGAATGGATATTAATTTAGTAAAATTATAATTATTTACTAGACTCTTCATATGGGTGATAAACTCTTAAGTAGAGTTTTTATGTCAATTTATTAGTTTTTATTAGAGTTTATGTCTCTAATAAAATCTCTAATAAAGTGAGACTTTTAGTAGAGTTTTTATGTCAATTTATTAGTTTTTATTAGAGTTTATTTCTCTAATAAAATCTCTAATAAATTGAGACTCTTCTCTACCTCATATCTCTTGTATGCAAAGTAGGTTATGTACCTAACTTGATGAAGCTAATTACAAGTAGAGAATTGAAAGTGGAATTTTAGAAGAAAAAATTAGAAGAGTTCTTGGAGATACTTGAAGACCCATGTGTTGGGTACTTAGAGAGATATGTTTTCTCTATTCGATTTCATCATCTTCATATCATTCTTTTCCACAAGTTCTAACACTATAATTTTATCTGGTGTAACCTCGGGCGCGTGGCCATCTTCGGCAGTACATACTGCTTCAGCTGTTGTACCCTGGGAGACAGACGCGTCGTCTTTAGTAGAGGCGTGAAATCTGTTTTAAGGGAAGCGTGCTGAACACGTGCCTCAACCAAAATCGTCAATGTTTTAGTGTGCTCTTTGTTGCAGTCAAGGGGTATTTTTCAAGACTCAAGATGATGAGTACTCGAGTCTAGGATGCTATCAAATACGCGTGAATGACCCACCAGAGATGAGGCTTGAATCAAGATTGGTATATAAAATTATATTTTATATTCTTTTTATTTAGTTATTGCAACCAGTATTGTATTATGGTATTTCCTACAAAGAACGAGAGTCTCGTTATTATATATTTTGTAATTATATTTTATAAAAAGTGAACCTAGTTCCTACAAACTTAAAACAGATTTCATGAGATTGTTGCTATAATCTTAAAACCTTATTTATAAGGATTTTGGGTTCACAAAAGGATTTATAATAAAAAAATATTTTAAAGATTATGATCTTGTAAATATTTTCTTTTGGGAAATATGTATTTGGTACAACTTGTTGTGTTTGGATTTCTTGAGATTGAGATACAATCTTAAATCCTATACCATTGTATAAAACGAATAGTTTTGGTTCAACCGTTTGGTTTTTGAAACGATTTTGGGAATCGTTAACTTTTCTAACTTTTGTGTTAGATCGGGTTTATTAGTGTAAACCATACGTTTTTTGTAAACGTTAAATTTTCTAGCATGTGTGTTAGACCGGAATTATTGGTGTAAACCATACGTTTTTTGTAAACATTAAATTCTCTTATGTAGAGTTTTTTATGTCTTTAAATAAGAGTTTTATGTTACTTGATTAGAGTTTTATGTCTCTAATTAAGTCTCTATTTAAAGTAGACTCTTCATCCACCCATGAATTGATATGAACAAATAAGTCTTATAATGATTTTTGTAATCATTTGTCTTCTAACATTTGTGTCAGAAACGTTCATGAAATGGGTTAGTTTGGAAGCAATTTTTTAATTGTTTAGTTTCTAACGTGTGTATTAGAAATGACTTATTTATTTGAACCATATATGTGTTTTTAGCAAGTCGAATTAACATTTTGTGGAAATGTTAATATTTCTAACATGCGCGTTAGAATTTCTTTCATTTTAACATGATTGTTAAAAATGGTTAAAATACAAATGCTTTGAAATGTTTTATGTAAACATTTTATATAAGTAATTTGTTGTAGCATTGATTTTAATGTTTTGTATGATTTAGAAATAAAATGTCATACATTAAAGTTGATGTTTGATTGGCTTCAAGAATTAAGTCACCATAAAGTGATAGTGTTGTTGTGTGGGATTCATCACCAACTTTAATTTGTGATTTCTAAATCAATTTGAGTAAAATTTTAATTACTAATTAAACTCTTCATATGGTGAAACTCTTGAGTAGAGTTTTAATGGTGACATTTGATGAGTTTTATTAGAGTTTAAATATATAATTATTGAGACTCTTAACTCTTCATATGTGAAACTTTTGAGTAGAGTTTTAATGGTGACATTTGATGAGTTTTATTAGAGTTTAAATATATAATTATTGAGACTCTTAACTCTTTATATGTGAAACTCTTGAGTATAGTTTTAATGATGACATTTGATGACTTTTATTGATGACATTTAATGCTCTAATTTGGTCATGTTTTGTATACATAAAATGACTTAAATTTTCTAACACGTGTGTTAGAAAATGTGTATCACGAATACGAGGTTAGAGATTGTTCATAATGAACAAAAATGTGACAACCCTCACAATTACAGGTATCCGTACAATTAATTAATTTTAATTATGTGCTTAATGACTGTGCTTGATTACAACTGATAATTTAAACTGCTTTATGAATTATGCATCATACATACATATGCATCATATTGCATACAGTCACTCCATTTATTACACACAAACTTTGGTGACATACTTGATGCACTAAGCACAGTTAGCACACTGAACGGATAATTCAGAAAACATGCTGACAATGCCAGCACATAGACAGACAATGTTTTTTAGGCCAGTATGAGCCAGGGACAGGATATTATACTAGTATGGAGTGTAGGGAAGTAAGGACCATAAAACGGCGTCACTAGGTGACAGTTATAGTGCCGGGAAGTGCCTAAAACACACTTTAAGTGCAGAATTCTGCATTTATTAACAAAATTCAGCATTGTAACATGCTAGTAAGGTGCAAAAATATGGCAGAATGGTCCTGTATGCTTTCCTAAGTACCGGGAATAAATTGTGTTACAAAAATATATATAAAATATACTTTACGGAATAATTAAACACTTTAACGGAACGGTGTCTAACCGGACAACCGGACATTACCCGAAACACTAAAATTTTGCCAAACACATTGTCTTATTATTTCTTGACTAGTCTTGATCCCCGAACACCCTAACACCCACTAAATATCAAGTAACTAACATATATAAGCATACACTTGGATTCTAACTTATATTTGCCAACTTAGTCACAAAATTTACAACCACCCCCCCCCCTAACCGAATTCGGTCCCAAGGACCCACAAAAATCACCAACCAAATATCCACACCATGCCTCCTAGATTATTTCCATTATTTTATGAGATTGTTGCTTGCTAGTTTGGACAAAATATCAAGAACATCTTTATAAAGCATGGCACCTTAGATCTTAATCATTCCATGATCTTCACACTACTCACTCACTCTCTCCTCCTTCTCGGTCACACATAACCGCCACCATCACCACCATACCAACATCATCTCCTTCCATTTTTGAGCTTCATTCAAGTGTAGAAGAAGGATTAAAGGAGCTTGCAACTTGTGGAACTTCAAGGAGCTTCATACATTGCTTTTCACCATCATCTTCTTCATCTTTTCACTAGAGATTCTTCCCTAGCCTTATGCTAGTTGTAAGTCTTTGATCTACCCTAGTTTACTTCCATTTTGAGTAGTTAAAAGTCATGTTATGTTGAATATTACAAGAACACTAAGAACAAGAACTAAAACCATAAACATTAAGCTATACATAAAGTTTACATATGGATGAAACATGAAGATGAAATGTTGTAGTAGGATGTTGTAGTGAACATGTGGATTGTATGATGATTCTTGGTTGTGTGATGTTAATCACCATATGGATCTTGTTAAATAATATTTAGAAATATGATTTAACAAGATTAGAAAGTGATTATGTGTTACATGAAATAACCACTTTCTAGTTAAACATGAACTTGAAAGAAAATGATTTTTCTTGAACTATAATTAAACAAGTAAGTTGAGGATCATGTAGATCCGGGTTCTACAAAAGCTTTTCTAAATTAACCAAGTTCAAGAAGCGATTTTTGGAAAGACATGACTATTACAAACACTTACACCATTTTTAGATATAAGACAAGTATGAGAATATTTTATTTACAAGAAGAGTTCCAAGGGGTGAATTTTTGAAAAAATTATTTACAAGTTGTAAACATTTAATTCTTTCAAGAAAATGATTTTTAAGAAATAAATACACTTTGGAAGGTAACTAAGCCCACTAAATGCTTTACCAAGTTACTACGTGTTTTCGGGATATATCAAGTTCATGACTAATTTGTAACGAATACAGTTTTTGCTCTCGGTGATGTAAGGTTGTTAAAGGATAATTGTTGATGATTATTGTGATTGTTTTGAAAAGAAAATGATATGCTTATTAGCATGGACGCCTCCATTTACAAAGGAAACTCTGGCGAAATTTCCTAAAAATTTCAATACTTAGAAGTTATTTTCTAAAGAATGGTTTCAAATATGTTTTAGACATTGTCTTTCAAAATAAACTTCGCCATGAGTTTTGTTACAAAATTTCAAAGTACCGGAGGTTGGATTTCATAAATAAACACATAAACGTGTATGTAGAATATACACTTTTTACTAAAACGATTGTGTGATAATTTGTTTGATTTGGGAACTAGTTATGTTATTTAGAGAAAAATAAGATAACTTAACAAAGTACCGCTACTAGTATATTTTGGATACGAGAAATATGAACTATCACAAAAATACATGTATAAATACCTCCATCCTTGGGAAGGAAATACACATATAAAATACCTGAGAAGTATGAATACGAAATAGTTGCCTAACTATTATTCCAAAACCCTAAAAATAAAACTTAAGTTAAAATAATTATTATTATTTTAACCATAAGTTATAACTTGGAATAATCTCGAAGTAACGTAACTCAAACCCGTAATGCAAAGGCAAGGCACGGCCCGATCGTCTAATAGATGTTAGTACATTGTAGGGAGTCGTGTTTGCTGACGAGACCGGAGATTTGAGTTGACGATACGATTCAGGAGACACACTACCGTGAGTTCATGTCCCCATTTCCTTCTTAACTGTTTTCAGTTTTATAACTTCGGGGGTGAAATACATGTTACAATTATACAGACATTTTTATACATGGTATGGTTAGCTTAAGAAGGGACTTTCATACACCGTTAGATCATGTGAGTGGGTAGGTGGCTACTAAAGGCCATTAATCCTCGTCGTAGGACCGAGGGACATGAGTGATAGATCTATTTGGGTGTAGCGAGCCCACACCCATGAGGCCGGGGCGGCCCATAGTGGTGACTGTGTCTTACAGCCGAGGCCCGGTACAAATTTGCTAGGTTTGAGTCTTCCTGCATCACTTCACACATATCAATGGCCTTGCAAACCATTGGTGATCTCTTTTTATTCCTTATTGCAACATACCAGGGACTTTCATACACCGTTTACAAAGGATTATACATACATCGTTTACAAGGGTTTATACATACTCACATACATGAACTCGCTCAACTTTTTGTTGATTTTTCAAACTACATGTATTTCAGGGAATTGATCGGATCTGGCGGGTGCTGCACGTTAAGCTGCGTATTAAATAAAAGATGTCATCCAGGGATGTAGGGTTTGGGGAGGTGTAACCCTTGCCTGGACGGGTCACACGTTTCCAAACTTTGTTTTATTTAAGGTCTTTTGTTGAGTCCGTTAGGAACTCATTTTTTTTAAACAAGTCATGGTTGTAACTTATTTTGGGTTGATGATTCAAGACAATTATGTTATGGTATTTTCTAACTATATTAATGGATGAGCATCTCGTGTTTTTATCATATAGCATTGTTATGATTGTTGCTATGGTATTAAGAAGTCATACCAAATAAACCCACGCTTTCGCAAAAGCCAGGGTGTGACAAAAAATGTTTTATGTAAACATTTAATTGCCTATGTGTGCATTAAAGATGATGAGAAATGGTTTATTTTTAAACTATATCTTTGGAAAACGTTTTATGTAAACGTTCGATTCTATAGTGTGCTTGTTATAACATTTTTTTATAACATGCGTGTTAGAAAATGTTATTTGGTGAAAAACAACTTGGTGTTGTTGTGAACAAATTTAATTGTTCAAGTTTACTACTTAAACGTAGTATTTGTAACAACTTGGTGTTGTTTTGAGCATAATTGTCCAAGTTTAAAGATGAAATGGGAACTTGTACTTACAAGTGTATGGAGTCTTATTGAGGGAGTACCTCAAGACATGCCATGGGACGATATTGTTGAGAAGATTTCGGTCAGGTTATAAAGTGTTGAAGATAAAAACACGTTGTTATTTGATGTCTACATATTGTCTATGTTTCCGTTTAAATTTCAAAAGTGATTGGCACTTATGATTTAGTTTCCAATGTATTTTATTGTTTTGTGTTTAATATCTTCGGATAACACATGCAGTTTTTTACAAAGAAATAAATCAATAATGGTTGTGACGTATAAATTATTTTTGTGGAAAATAATTATAACGTCGGTTATACATTGTTTAAAAGAATATGGTTTTAAACGGATAGTACATGAAAATACTTGGACATAAACAACTTGAGAGTTGTTACAATGACTAAAAGTCAAAAACGAAACATCAAATGTATAACCACATCATGAGTGAGTAATGAAAGAACGTAGTGAGTGTATTGAGATGTAATACACTAACGACATTCAAGTCGACATACTTCATTAGAAGTCATTGAAAAATTCACAAGTGTGAATTCTAACATATGAAAGTAAAAGTACTATATGTTATTGTATACCTTTAATAAATCTTGAGAGATTTATAAGTAGATGCGTCTACCACTTGATTATTGTTAGATCTATATGGAGATTTTACCTTCATTTAGGAGAGCATGCTAAATATACATATCTCCTAATGAATAACAATAGATGTGTGCAAATCACTTATGGCAAATTATGAATGCCATGTTGTTGAATGTCGATCTAGTTGACTCTGTTTCACACATAATAGTGATTGTGGACGAGAAACATTCATCTTGTTGGTGATGAATGTGTTCACCAAGTGACATGTATTAAGACTTGTGTTTAAGTACTTATGAGTCAATGGTAGAATGTTGGAGATCAAAGGTAAGCAAGTTATGTTCCTTAAATGAATGATGAAATTTAGCTATGTGCTATATACAATAATTTGTGAGACCTTCCTAAATATT
>JARYGA010054972.1:0-45826 GCA_030545235.1 Helianthus tuberosus
AAGTATGAATAACATAATCCAAGTATAATTAAGTATATGAATGTCTTATTTAAGTTTCGTATACGTTCAAAATACATTTTATGCATAAGTTTCACATATTTGCAAGTTTAGCACATAGTTTCAAAGAATTACGAATAAGCATCAATTGTTTCACGAAATTGAATGTATGAGCGTGTATAAAGTGTGTACATCATGTATTTAACAAAATACGAGTTTTATTTATGATCCAAGTCTCGGATTTTACAACGGTTACAAGGAAGGAACGATTACAAGAACACAAAACTTCCAAAAATAGAAATACAAACAAGACTTTCTAATTATGGAAAGTACAAAAGAGCATGGCGTTACAGTCTCCCCTCCTTTAGGAAATTTCGTCCCGAAATTTAGGAAGATGTAGCGAAAAGATGTGGATACTTCGTCTTCATGTCACTCTTGAGTTCCCAAGTGAATTCGGCGCCACGTTTTCCTTCCCATCGAACCTTGACAATAGGAATTTTACTGCGCCTCAACAACTTGACTCCTTGATCCATGATTTCGATGGGTTTTTCCACAGCATGCATAGTTTCATTGACTTGAAGATCTCTGAGGGGAACTTAAAGTCCTTCTTCAACGAGACACTTCTTGAGATTCGAAACATGAAACGTTGGATGAACGTTGCTGAGTTCTTGAGGTAAATTGAGTCGATAAGCCACCTTGCCAATCCTTTCAAGTATCTTGAAAGGGCCAACATAGCGAGGGGCAAGTTTTCCCTTTTTACCAAAACGAACTACTCCTTTCCAAGGAGATACTTTGAGTAGAACCAGGTCACCAACGTTAAACTCCAATGGTTTGCGTCTCTTGTCAGCATAGCTCTTTTATTGACTACGAGCCTTGATTAGATTATCACGGATTTGAAGGATCTTATCCGTCGTTTCTTGTATGATCTCAAGACCAGTAAATTGCTTGTCGCCAACCTCATGCCAAGTTAAAGGTGATCGGCATTTACGACCATACAAAGCTTCGAATGGATCCATTTGAATACTGGAGTGGTAGCTATTGTTGTACGAAAACTCGATCAATGGTAAATGCATATCCCAACTACCACCAAAGTCGATGACACAAGAACGGAGCATGTCCTCTAGGGTTTGGATAGTACGTTCAGTCTGTCCATCCGTTTGAGGATGAAAGGCTGTACTGATATTCAAATGAGTACCCATAGTGGACTGGAAAGTTTGCCAAAGACGCTAAGTGAAACGACCATCACGATCAGAAATTATGTCGAGCGGAATGCCATGACGGCATATGATTTCATCAGTACAAATTCGAGCGAGTTTCTCAACTTTGAAGTCTTCGCGAATAGGAAGGAAGTGAGCTGATTTAGTCAAACGATCGATGATTACCCAAATGCTATCATAACCTGAAGGAGTGCGAGGGAGTTTGGTTAAGAAGTCCATAGCGATGCTATCCCACTTCCAAATAGGGATTTCAGGTTGTTCAAGCATTCCAGAAGGTCGTTGATGCTCAGCTTTGACTTTCAAGCAGGTGAGACACTTAGAAACATAAGTAGCGATTTCTCTCTTCATACCAGGCCACCAATAGGATGTACGTAGATCGTGGTACATCTTGTCAGCACCAGGATGAATTGAGTACTTGGATTTGTGTGCTTCATTCATTAAGAGTTCACGAAGATTATCGCGATTTGGTACCCAAATCGCGATAATCACAGTATAGGAGACCATCAGATTTTGAAACGAGTTGGTTTTCAGTAGCTCCATGAATTTCTACGGGCATGGTTCCTTCATTGACAGACAAGTATTGCGCTTTATGAATGCAAGTGTGAAGATCACTCGAGATATGGAAACAATGAATACTATTAACATGAGACTTACGACTAAGTGCATCGGCTACGACATTCGCCTTACCAGGGTGATAGCGAATCTCGCAGTCGTAGTCATTAAGTAATTCCACCCATTGACACTGTCGCATGTTAAGCTCTTTCTGGTCAAAGATGTGTTGTAGGCTCTTGTGGTCAGTGAAAACCACACACTTTATACCATATAGGTAGTGTCGCCAAATATTTAACGCAAAAACACCTGAACAAAGCTCGAGATTGTGGGTAGTGTAGTTTTTCTCATGTATTTTGAGTTGACGAGAGGCGTAAGCGATGACTTTGTCTCGTTGCATGAGAACGCAACCAAGACCACGATTCGAGGCATCACAATACACCACGAAATCATCATTCCCATCAGGGGGAGTGAGAATAGGAGCGTTGCAAAGCAAATCTTTTAGAGTTTGAAAAGATTCCTCTTGCTCAGGATCCCAAGCAAAAGGTTTCTCTATTTGAGTCAACGAAGTGAGAGGAACGATGATTTTTGAAAAATTCAAGATGAATCGGTGGTAATAACCCGCCAATCCTAAGAAAGAACGGATTTCAGAATGAGATTTAGGCGCGGTCCAATTCTTCACTACTTCGATTTTGGAGGGATCAACATGGATTCCTTTTTCGCTAACAACGTGCCTAAGGAATTGGACTTCTTTGATCCAGAACTCGTATTTGGAAAACTTTACGTAAAGACGCTCGGTACGTAAAAGCTCGAGTATAAGACGTAGGTGACGCTCGTGATCGGCTTGAGATTTAGAATAAATAAGAATGTCATCAATGAAGACAATCACAAAGTGATCCAAATAGGGTTTACAAACACGATTCATAAGATCCATGAACACAGCGGGCGCCTTAGTCAAGCCAAAAGGCATAACCACGTACTCGTAATGTCCATAGCGAGTGCGAAATGCGGTCTTGGGAATGTCCTCTTCGAGAACACGAAGTTGGTGATAACCTGATCGAAGATCGATCTTGGAGAAGCAGGTAGCGCCTTGAAGTTGATCGAAAAGATCATCGATGCGAGGAAGAGGATAACGGTTCTTGATTGTGAGTTTATTAAGCTCACGATAGTCGATACACATGCGAAACGAGCCATCCTTCTTCTTGACAAAAAGCATAGGAGTACCCCAAGGTGAGGTACTTGGACGAATGAATCCTTTCTCGAGGAGTTCTTGGAGTTGACTGAATAATTCTTGCATTTCAGATGGTGCAAGACGGTACGGAGCTTTCGCAACAGGGGTCGAACCAGGTACGAGGTCAATATGAAAATCGACAGATCGAGGTGGAGGAGGACCAGGCAGATATTTAGGAAAGACGTCAGGGAAGTCGCGCAGCACTAGAACATCATTTATGCTCTTTCCCTTGCCCTTTTCTTCCACAATGTGGGCTAAAAAGGCAAGGTACGGTTTACGTAAATATTTGTTCGCTTGTGTGCAGGACATTAACCTTAGTCCCTTTGAAGGTCGGTCTCCATAAACCCGTAAGGTGTCGCCAGATGGGAGAGGTAAACGAACGTATTTTTCGTGGCAAGCGATTTCAGCATGGTTTTCACGAAGCCAATCCATGCCTACGATGATGTCGAAACTACCCAATTGCATGGGTATAAGGTCGATAGTGAAGGTATGATCGTTAAGAGTAAGAAGACAATCACAAAGAATGGAATCGACAAAAACAGACTTGCCATTGGCAACTTCGACAGAGAATGACTTAGGTAGTTTTGAGCGTGTGACATTTAACAAAGGTTCGAATTCAACGGACACAAAGCTTTTATCCGCACCAGTATCAAATAACAACGAAGGATAAATGTTATTAACAAGAAACGTACCATTCACGATGTCATTGTCATTGCGTGCCTGATTCGCGTTAATGTTGAAAGCGCGTCCACGAGGAGCTTGTTGTTGTTCTTGGTTGAGTTGAGGACACTGAGGACGAAGGTGAGTTGTGTCCCCACACTTAAAGCAGGCTTGTGCTGGTTGGGCGTTTTGTTGAGCTGGTTGCGCTTGACGAGCTTGTTGAGCTTACCGTGTGGGGTTATTCTTACAATAAGCGGTGTTATGGCCGTAACGATTGCAATGGGTACAGTGGCGACAATTGCCAATGGCAGGGTGGTGGTAATGGCAAGTAGTACACTGGGGATGAATCCCAGTGTATGACTTTCATTCGCTTGCAGGTGTGTTAGGTTTAGGTTGTAAAGCTGGAGGGTTTGGCGGAGTAACAACCGCATAATTTTGACTAGAAGCCTTCCGCTTCTTGTTTTGGTTCTTTTTGGTGGACGAGGGGGTTTCCACGGTGGCTTGGTGCACGTTCTTTGAGAAAACCTTTTCAGAGTTCCTACGAAGGACGATGTTGCTGTTAAGGCGGGCGGCCAAACGATAGGTTTCTTCTATGGTTGCTGGTAGAGAAGCTTCCATAAGGTTCATGAAGGAATCAAGGCAACAATGGATGTACTTGTTGATTTTCTTCTCAGGCGTATCAACCTGGCTAGGATAGAGAATGCTAAGTTGCTTGAAACGGGAGGTTAAGCCATCGTTATCATCGCCTTCAAAAACCAAAATTCATGCTCCAACTTTCTTAGCTCATGTGGAGGGCAGAATTCCTCCCTCATGATCATCTTGAGTTCCGCCCATGGCAGAGCATGAGCAGCATCTTCTCCTCTTGTGCCTCACTCAGAGGTCCACCAGTCCAGGGCCCTTGAGCGAAACACACCAGTAGCGTTTTGAGTGCGTAATTCGTTAGGGCAACCACTCTGACGGAAAGCGATTTCCATGGCATCAAACCAAGAGAGCAGTGTTGTAGCACCATCCTTGCCTGAAAATTCCAGGGGTCTGCAAGCCATAAACTGCTTGAAGAGGAATGGTGGCGTTGGTTTCTGCACCTTGGAATCCACGGAGCCATGGGGAGATTCTGGGTTGGGTTGGATGCGACTGACGATGTCAGGTATCACTCTAGCCGTTTGGTCGGCCATTTGTTCAATGATTAGGCCTACGAGCTCTTTCTTAGAGATTGAACCAGTGCGGGAACTCTTCTTGGACTTTTCGGACGAGCTTGAAGTTGCCATCTAGAAGTTCGAAAGAAAAGAAAAGGATGAGACTTGATCATAATGTTTTAAGGAAATCGTTTTCATGAAATGATTCACATAGCATAAAGTTTCACATAGCGTAAAAACGTTCAAATTGATTCACGTAGCACATAAGATTCAAATTGTATCACATAGCATAATCATGAATATAGCATAACATGAATAATGAAAGCATCGTAAATTTAGTTTGTTCACGAGGGATTATTATTGTTTTTTATTACGATAACGTGCGAAATGAGTTTAAAAGTTTGAAATGAATGAATCGTTCAAGTATAAAACCACATATAAATTGAGATACCTAAAAGAGAGGCTCAATAAAACATCGGATTGTTTCGGGTAGAGAAACGTCGACTATTCCAAAGTGGGTCGAAAGTCCTCTCGAATTAGAGAAAACGTGATTTGGCCTATAGGTAAGATACTCTCGTCGAGAAGCGATTAACGGTATCTTACACTTCCAGTTACTACACGTCTCTAATCGATTGAAACAATCGGGACTTTGGCGAGATCAAAAATCGAGGAATGGGACTAAATCGACAAGGTGCGGGTTTCACCCCTAACTTGAAGATTTCGTACCCTAATGTGGTTAGTACTCGTCGGGTCAAAATATAATTTCGACACTTTGACGAGGTTCCACTAGAGTTGAAATGGAAATTACCATTAAGTTGTGGATTTCACTCCAGCTTAATGGTGCAATTTCGTGCAAAAATAGTTTAAGGTAGAATGAGAGTCGTTTACCAAATTGTGGGTTTCAAACCTATTTTGGTAAAGTCGTCTTGTTTATGTTACGAGTGTCTTCAAAGAATCAAAAGTGTATTCATGATAGCCTTAGGAAAGGCATGTAAGTTTAACAAACAAGAAGTGTTGCTAGGAAGCATGTAAGGTAGAATACATAAGTTTTAAACAACAAATAAGAGGCAAAGTTCCTAAAAACTATAGACTAGGGTAAAGCATTCCTACTTATTCCTAATTCCCTATAGTTATGGCTCTGATACCAATCTGTCACACCCCAACCGATGGCGAAAACATCGGGATGAGACGAAAACGAGATTGTAAGAGACTTCATAACACTATTTGAGAATATTAATTAAATTCAAATTTCATTTCAAGACTAATTGTAACATAACAATAAAAGATATATTAATCTAGGTGTGTATCTATGTCCACCTAAATTGCATTTCTTCTTGAACATCAACTCATCAATCAACCTGCAACATGTATTAAAATAGAAATTCAATGCAAAAGCAAAGGCGAGTATACAAGTTTGCTACATAGCATAATATAGAATAAAATTGTTTAAAGTGCTTATATCCAACATGAATCATATTAATCAAGTTTACTAGCATGCCGAAACGGTATACTTATATGTTCAAACCCAAGAATCCAATGCGTTAAAATAGCCTATTGATGTGTGCAAAATGCAACATATAAATTACATCAAACAAGGCATAAAACTAACCCTTTTAAGTACTAATATTGGAAAAAGAGTGTTTTGTCTTCCTTTTGTATTTTCAGGATTAAATGAGCTCAAAAACACAAAAGAAGCAAAAAGACAGCTAAATCCAACATAAATACAAGGAAAGGAACATTAATGGACTGCCCGACCCCTCAACGGCACCTTCCAAAGCAAATTAGAGAAGTCAGATGACTGAACACGCCCCGTGCTCAGCCAGCACGGGGGCGTGCCCAAGAAGCAGCAGAAAAGACAAATCTATAGAAGCTTCTATTGCCCACCACGGGGCCGTGCCCAGCGGACACGGGGGCGTGTCGAAAGTACAGCAGGCGCATTTATTGTAATTGCGAATTACAATTAATGAGGAGAGAGAGTGTCAGACAGACACGGGGCCGTGTCCAGCTCTCTGTTCAGCCTATAAATAGGAGTGCTTGGATTCATTTCATCTCATCCCTTGGCACACCACCTCTCTCACACTTCATCCACCACCCACCACCATCACAACACCATCATCCACCACCATCATCCATTGTCCATCGTAGAGTGTGTGAGTCGTCTTGGGATCCAAGATTGATCGTAAGAGTTCTTGACAATCAAGGCCATGTTTGCCTAAGTCTCTTACATCACTTGGTGAAGACAAAGTGTCTAGTATAATACTTTTTATTTCTAATCTTTTGCACTTTTTATTTGGTTTTGTATTAATGACTTTAATAACTAGTTACTTATGTTGAAGGTGATCTTTCCTTATCGTTTGTCCGTGGTGTCTTGGCATTATTTTACTGTCTATATAAAATAAAGGATTTTCACCATTCATATCTCCACGGTCTATATGGAGGTATGTTGGCTACCTGGTCGGGGGTTAAGGGAACGGTTTGGTAAAGGTCTTGCCATTGTTCAGCGTTTAGAGGTCCTGCAATGGACCTGGGTCAAATTTAGTAGGACCTCCTTCAATGCTTCACGGTATTGGATGGCGGGGGTCCAAACTCTTTGATCCCCTCATAAGTTAACTACTATTAATACTATAACCCGGCTATTTAGGACTGTATCCCTGCTGACTCAGACTACTTAGCCGAGGGTAACGTCACCGCCAAAAGCGGGGCCTACCACAATACTGCATTAATAACTTAATTCATTATCTTCCAATAATCCACCCTTTTAGGATTGTATCCTTGCTGACTCAAACTACTGGGGTGAGGGTAACGTCACCTTCAAAAGAGGGGCCTACTACAATAACTAAGATAATCTCTTAATTATGTGCAAAAGTGCGGAAATAATCAAAGGTTATACTAGATACGAGTCGGAACCAAGTGATTCATCTTGTCTATCTGTTTTTTTATTTTATTTTTATTTTCAGCATTTTAGTTAGTTTTTATTTTTCTTAGCTTAAAACTATTTTTTCTAAACTTTTATTTTGATTAGACGTTGAGGATAAACCGGTACTAAAAGCTCTTGTGTCCTTGGACGACCTCGGTATCTTACCAACGCTATACTACACTCAACGATGGGTGCACTTGCCCATATGTGTGTTTAGTGTTAGTGAAATATCGTGTTTTATAAATTTAAAACTTGGCTAAAATAAGTGTTAAAAAGGGCTTAAAATATACACCTAATATATATAACACTTTACCGCACATCAAGTTTTTGGCGCCGCTGCCGGGGACACAAGGATTTTAAGAAAGTTAGGAATCAACGGCCTAATCATTTTTTTTATTATTTTTTTTTCTTTTTATTTTTTAGGATTTTTCTTAGTTTTTCAGCTTCTGTAGAGCTCAGCACGGGTCGTGCCCGCTGAACACGCCCCCGTGCTCAATCATTGGAACTGGCAATCCTGTTTAACGTCAGACAGTAAGCTGAACACGGGGCCGTGCCCACTCAACACGCCCCCGTGCCCAAGTTTCAGTTACTGAAAACAGAACCGTTAGATCCCGGCGGTTGGTAATTTCTGACATAAACATGAGTGATAGTAATTGTTTTTACTTTCGGCACTCTTATGGTACGTGGTGTCAATTATGTGGTGGCGAACATGAAGAAGTAGAATGCTACTTTCTAAATTATAGGCCCCACTACATGGACCCACCGACTTCTTACAACCTTAAGAGGGGCGAAAGTAAAAATAAGCACTATTTCTCCCTCGAATGCGCCCAACCAGATATTCTAGGGGAAATGCTCCTTGATGAGTTATTTCAACTAGAAAAGCTAGTTCAGAATTGGTTAGAAGAACTTAGGAAGGATTTTATTGATCCACCCCAAGACGATAACCATGAAGAATTGTTGGAACCGCATTCCGACAACCTCGTTGCTCCCGAAAATACCTTCGTTCCTAGCAAAGACTTGGACGATAGTCGTCCCTGTGTCGATTGTGCCGTGAAGGACTCTCCATCGACTTCGTTCGGTGCATACATAGACCTGAGCGATTCGGCATACACCTTCTTTAACAAGAGCCCGGGAAAGGGTTGGACTTGTCCACCTAGAATGAAAATAGGAATTACCCTCACCGACAACCTCTTGCATTCTCGCCTTAGTCTAGGACAATTAAGGTATCTTAGGCACTTTGGGGTTGTTCCAACCAGTAAGGAACCACCCGATTTCGACGAGATCCTTGAAGTAGCAAAACTCCATAAAGCAGCCTCCAGACACGGGGCCGTGTCCAGGTCAACACGCCCCCGTGCTCACTAAAAAGATTCTCTGCTGATTTGGTCAGAATACGGACAAAATGTGTCAGGATTTCCTCTGAACACGGGGCCGTGTCCAGTCAACACGGGGCCGTGCCCAGAGCACTGTCGTTTTCTTTAAATGCAGCCTGATTCCTGTTCATTTTGACCACTTCAATTGACAGAGATCCCTGGGATTTTCACTCATACCATCCTAGGTAAGTGTTAAAAGAAGGTTCCAAAGGACCCTCTTGTCCCTTCCACTTTTATTCATTTCCTCCTCTTTCAAAATTTTTTCAAAATTTCCTCCATGGAAGCTTGGAAATCCCTTGATTCCAACCCTCTATGTGAAGTTTGTAAGATTATTTCCTAAAGATTCTTGCTTAAAGTTAGTTGTATAACTTTGTTTTAAATTATCTGAGCTTAAAACCCAGATAAAGATCATAAAAATAATTTAAAACTCCAAGATTCTTTAGCCAACAATCCTGCAGACAAATGGACACGGGGCCGTGTTCAACGAGCACGGGGCCGTGTCCAGGGGCTCTGTTTTGCAAAAATTTAGCTTTCTTCGGTTTCCTTCACAGAAAATGGCAAGCAGAACAAGCGGATCATCTTCAAGAAATAACCGACAAGGGAGGAGATCTTCAACAGCAGAAGACTCTCTTGTAAACTATGTTTACGCTCTAAGGGAGGCTATTGATGAAATGACGGGAGTGGAAGAAGCATTGGTCGACCGTATCAACCATCTTACAGTAGGGCTGGAGGGCTGTCTCCATGAAGTAAACCTTTTGCACCAGAGGTTGAACCTTCTCGCTTCCCCGCCTTTGGTACCTATAATAACCCAAAGGGCGTGGAACATGGTGCCTGAAGTTGTCATTCCAGCCGAATGGTACGCCATGCACCAAGAGCTTCCGCGAAGAGTGGTGCAAGGAGTCCCGGTGAATGTTCCCCCTCAACCACCAGCAGCGGAGGAAAATGAAGCCGCATTCTTCCTTCCTAGGGAGATCGAAGAATGGCTTTAAACAACGTTTAGGGAGAAATTTATTCGGCTAAAAGTCCGACTATATCGGGAAACTATTCTCGAAATTTTCTTAAATTAGTAGAACTCCTTATGATAACCTCGTGTACCTGCTGACCTATTTAGTTAAGTTTTAGTTTTAATTTTAATTTAGGATTATGTAAGTTCTCTCTATGATGAAATGAATTGATGGTTTTAAGGTTTGGATGGTTTGTAATGAATAAAACACACTCATGGTGGTAAAGGATGAAAAGGGGAACGAGAAAAATGAACTCATGCACGAGAACAAGGCAACCCGACAATTCTCTCCAGTCCAGAAGGTTCAACACGGGCCGTGCACAACCAACACGGCCCCGTGCCGAACCACCTGCAGAAAAACGCCCAGTTCAGGTACCTGGACACGGGCCGTGTTCACCCAACACGCCCCCGTGTCCAGACTTCTGTCTCTCTTATTTTAATTTTGTTACTGGCACTTGAACACGGGGCCGTGTTCAGTGCCCAGTAACACAAATTTTTGCTTTTTAAACACTATTTTACACATCTAATCAACCTAAAAATTTGCTTTTTGGACACATTGAGGACAATGTGTAATTTAAGTGTGGGGGGAATGCTAAAACCTTGAATTTTGCAAGTCCTAAATACAAGCCTTACACAAAACTCTATTGGAACCGCTAATCACCCCAAATTTTTTCAAAAATTTCATTTTTTTTTTACTTGTCTAGGTTTAACTCGGGAAATTCAAGTTCTCAAAAAGGTTATATTTTTAAGAATTTACAACCGATAGCGTAGTGATAAAAAGAACCAACATAAGAAAATTATGAAAAGGCATGACAAACTTAGTTAAAATTTGATTATATATACTTGATCACATAAAAACCCATTCCCACAAAAGTGAGTTTTGAGCCTTTATTGAGCATACAAATTTACATCTTTAGACTAAATGCTCATTTTTCGTTTCTTGTGTGAATAGCCGCTTGGTTCTTACGACTCTAGAACTTGCCATGACGATACATTCCCGGTCCTTGTCAACTTAAACCCGAGTAAGTAAATGATGGAGGCATTAGGACTAACCCTTTTTATTTCTACACCATTATTTTTCTTTTTCTTTTACCACCTACCCAAAAACCCCCCTAGTTAACCCCTTTGAGCCTAAACCTTTTCATTTCATCACCCAAACTAAAAACCCTTTTACCCACCAAAACCTTTTTCATTTTTAACCCTTTGTTTTAGTAACAAGTTCGGTTTTTCGTATGATAAAAAAAAAATGTGTGTTATTAATGAAGCAAAAAGAAAATAAACAAACAAAGTCATCAAAAATAACTTTTTTGAATAAAAGCTTCATTAAAATAAAAAGTTACAAAAATAGAAAATCTTACGAAAACCGACACTTGTTACGCCTTTTCGCCCTTTTTCTACTAACCACTAACCACTTTCCCAACCACCTACCTTTAACCCAAGCCTAACCCTTAACCCACAAAGTCCTCTTGATATTTACAAAGGTATAAAAGTTAAAAAGGAGGAGGATTGATTGCTTGGCAAGCCTATGGTAGGAATAAATTCCATGCCGCTCTCGAGTGATTCACTAAAAATACACATTCGGCCGAGTGTGAGTGATTTCTCCCGTGAGGTATGTGAACTTGTATATAAATGGAATTTTAAAGAGGCATGTTATGCCCAAATAAGTAATTTCTCCTATGAAACGTTCTAAATAAATCATTACGAATAGGAGTGTAAATAAATAAAAATAAAACCCAAAAAGATCTTGGACATCCCGACACTCTACGACAAGCCTAAAACCTTCTCTTCTACCTATTCCATTTGGGAGTGTAAGCCACATATTAAAGAGTTTTGCTTGAGGACAAGCAAAAGTTCAAGTGTGGGGGTATTTGATGTGTGCAAAATGCAACATATAAATTACATCAAACAAGGCATAAAACTAACCCTTTTTAAGTACTAATATTGGAAAAAGAGTGTTTTTGTCTTCCTTTTGTATTTTCAGGATTAAATGAGCTCAAAAACACAAAAGAAGCAAAAAGACAGCTAAATCCAACATAAATACAAGGAAAGGAACATTAGTGGACTGCCCGACCCCTCAACGGCACCTTCCAAAGCAAATTAGAGAAGTCAGATGACTGAACACGCCCCGTGCTCAGCCAGCACGGGGGCGTGCCCAAGAAGCAGCAGAAAAGACAAATCTATAGAAGCTTCAATTGCCCACCACGGGGCCGTGCCCAGCGGACACGGGAGCGTGTTGAAAGTACAGCAGGCGCATTTATTGTAATTGCGAATTACAATTAATGAGGAGAGAGAGTGTCAGACAGACACGGGGTCGTGTCCAGCTCTCTGTTCAGCCTATAAATAGGAGTGCTTGGATTCATTTCATCTCATCCCTTGGCACACCACCTCTCTCACACTTCATCCACCACCCACCACCATCACAACACCATCATCCACCACCATCATCCATTGTCCATCGTAGAGTGTGTGAGTCGTCTCGGGATCCAAGATTGATCGTAAGAGTTCTTGACAATCAAGGCCATGTTTGCCTAAGTCTCTTACATCACTTGGTGAAGACAAAGTGTCTAGTATAATACTTTTTATTTCTAATCTTTTGCACTTTTTATTTGGTTTT
The DNA here is from genome assembly GCA_030545235.1 of Helianthus tuberosus. NCBI lineage: Eukaryota > Viridiplantae > Streptophyta > Magnoliopsida > Asterales > Asteraceae > Helianthus > Helianthus tuberosus. The sequence continues at coordinate 12,692 of JARYGA010054972.1, forward strand.
GTATTAATGACTTTAATAACTAGTTACTTATGTTGAAGGTGATCTTTCCTTATCGTTTGTCCGTGGTGTCTTGGCATTATTTTACTGTCTATATAAAATAAAGGATTTTCACCATTCATATCTCCACGGTCTATATGGAGGTATGTTGGCTACCTGGTCGGGGGTTAAGGGAACGGTTTGGTAAAGGTCTTGCCATTGTTCAGCGTTTAGAGGTCCTGCAATGGACCTGGGTCAAATTTAGTAGGACCTCCTTCAATGCTTCACGGTATTGGATGGCGGGGGTCCAAACTCTTTGATCCCCTCATAAGTTAACTACTATTAATACTATAACCCGGCTATTTAGGACTGTATCCCTGCTGACTCAGACTACTTAGCCGAGGGTAACGTCACCGCCAAAAGCGGGGCCTACCACAATACTGCATTAATAACTTAATTCATTATCTTCCAATAATCCACCCTTTTAGGATTGTATCCTTGCTGACTCAAACTACTGGGGTGAGGGTAACGTCACCTTCAAAAGAGGGGCCTACTACAATAACTAAGATAATCTCTTAATTATGTGCAAAAGTGCGGAAATAATCAAAGGTTATACTAGATACGAGTCGGAACCAAGTGATTCATCTTGTCTATCTGTTTTTTTATTTTATTTTTATTTTCAGCATTTTAGTTAGTTTTTATTTTTCTTAGCTTAAAACTCTTTTTTCTAAACTTTTATTTTGATTAGACGTTGAGGATAAACCGGTACTAAAAGCTCTTGTGTCCTTGGACGACCTCGGTATCTTACCAACGCTATACTACACTCAACGATGGGTGCACTTGCCCATATGTGTGTTTAGTGTTAGTGAAATATCGTGTTTTATAAATTTAAAACTTGGCTAAAATAAGTGTTAAAAAGGGCTTAAAATATACACCTAATATATATAACACTTTACCGCACATCAAGTTTTTGGCGCCGCTGCCGGGGACACAAGGATTTTAAGAAAGTTAGGAATCAACGGCCTAATCATTTTTTTTATTATTTTTTTTTCTTTTTATTTTTTAGGATTTTTCTTAGTTTTTCAGCTTCTGTAGAGCTCAGCACGGGTCGTGCCCGCTGAACACGCCCCCGTGCTCAATCATTGGAACTGGCAATCCTGTTTAACGTCAGACAGTAAGCTGAACACGGGGCCGTGCCCACTCAACACGCCCCCGTGCCCAAGTTTCAGTTACTGAAAACAGAACCGTTAGATCCCGGCGGTTGGTAATTTCTGACATAAACATGAGTGATAGTAATTGTTTTTACTTTCGGCACTCTTATGGTACGTGGTGTCAATTATGTGGTGGCGAACATGAAGAAGTAGAATGCTACTTTCTAAATTATAGGCCCCACTACATGGACCCACCGACTTCTTACAACCTTAAGAGGGGCGAAAGTAAAAATAAGCACTATTTCTCCCTCGAATGCGCCCAACCAGATATTCTAGGGGAAATGCTCCTTGATGAGTTATTTCAACTAGAAAAGCTAGTTCAGAATTGGTTAGAAGAACTTAGGAAGGATTTTATTGATCCACCCCAAGACGATAACCATGAAGAATTGTTGGAACCGCATTCCGACAACCTCGTTGCTCCCGAAAATACCTTCGTTCCTAGCAAAGACTTGGACGATAGTCGTCCCTGTGTCGATTGTGCCGTGAAGGACTCTCCATCGACTTCGTTCGGTGCATACATAGACCTGAGCGATTCGGCATACACCTTCTTTAACAAGAGCCCGGGAAAGGGTTGGACTTGTCCACCTAGAATGAAAATAGGAATTACCCTCACCGACAACCTCTTGCATTCTCGCCTTAGTCTAGGACAATTAAGGTATCTTAGGCACTTTGGGGTTGTTCCAACCAGTAAGGAACCACCCGATTTCGACGAGATCCTTGAAGTAGCAAAACTCCATAAAGCAGCCTCCAGACACGGGGCCGTGTCCAGGTCAACACGCCCCCGTGCTCACTAAAAAGATTCTCTGCTGATTTGGTCAGAATACGGACAAAATGTGTCAGGATTTCCTCTGAACACGGGGCCGTGTCCAGTCAACACGGGGCCGTGCCCAGAGCACTGTCGTTTTCTTTAAATGCAGCCTGATTCCTGTTCATTTTGACCACTTCAATTGACAGAGATCCCTGGGATTTTCACTCATACCATCCTAGGTAAGTGTTAAAAGAAGGTTCCAAAGGACCCTCTTGTCCCTTCCACTTTTATTCATTTCCTCCTCTTTCAAAATTTTTTCAAAATTTCCTCCATGGAAGCTTGGAAATCCCTTGATTCCAACCCTCTATGTGAAGTTTGTAAGATTATTTCCTAAAGATTCTTGCTTAAAGTTAGTTGTATAACTTTGTTTTAAATTATCTGAGCTTAAAACCCAGATAAAGATCATAAAAATAATTTAAAACTCCAAGATTCTTTAGCCAACAATCCTGCAGACAAATGGACACGGGGCCGTGTTCAACGAGCACGGGGCCGTGTCCAGGGGCTCTGTTTTGCAAAAATTTAGCTTTCTTCGGTTTCCTTCACAGAAAATGGCAAGCAGAACAAGCGGATCATCTTCAAGAAATAACCGACAAGGGAGGAGATCTTCAACAGCAGAAGACTCTCTTGTAAACTATGTTTACGCTCTAAGGGAGGCTATTGATGAAATGACGGGAGTGGAAGAAGCATTGGTCGACCGTATCAACCATCTTACAGTAGGGCTGGAGGGCTGTCTCCATGAAGTAAACCTCTTGCACCAGAGGTTGAACCTTCTCGCTTCCCCGCCTTTGGTACCTATAATAACCCAAAGGGCGTGGAACATGGTGCCTGAAGTTGTCATTCCAGCCGAATGGTACGCCATGCACCAAGAGCTTCCGCGAAGAGTGGTGCAAGGAGTCCCGGTGAATGTTCCCCCTCAACCACCAGCAGCGGAGGAAAATGAAGCCGCATTCTTCCTTCCTAGGGAGATCGAAGAATGGCTTTAAACAACGTTTAGGGAGAAATTTATTCGGCTAAAAGTCCTACTATATCGGGAAACTATTCTCGAAATTTTCTTAAATTAGTAGAACTCCTTATGATAACCTCGTGTACCTGCTGACCTATTTAGTTAAGTTTTAGTTTTAATTTTAATTTAGGATTATGTAAGTTCTCTCTATGATGAAATGAATTGATGGTTTTAAGGTTTGGATGGTTTGTAATGAATAAAACACACTCATGGTGGTAAAGGATGAAAAGGGGAACGAGAAAAATGAACTCATGCACGAGAACAAGGCAACCCGACAATTCTCTCCAGTCCAGAAGGTTCAACACGGGCCGTGCACAACCAACACGGCCCCGTGCCGAACCACCTGCAGAAAAACGCCCAGTTCAGGTACCTGGACACGGGCCGTGTTCACCCAACACGCCCCCGTGTCCAGACTTCTGTCTCTCTTATTTTAATTTTGTTACTGGCACTTGAACACGGGGCCGTGTTCAGTGCCCAGTAACACAAATTTTTGCTTTTTAAACACTATTTTACACATCTAATCAACCTAAAAATTTGTTTTTTGGACACATTGAGGACAATGTGTAATTTAAGTGTGGGGGGAATGCTAAAACCTTGAATTTTGCAAGTCCTAAATACAAGCCTTACACAAAACTCTATTGGAACCGCTAATCACCCCAAATTTTTTCAAAAATTTCATTTTTTTTTTTACTTGTCTAGGTTTAACTCGGGAAATTCAAGTTCTCAAAAAGGTTATATTTTTAAGAATTTACAACCGATAGCGTAGTGATAAAAAGAACCAACATAAGAAAATTATGAAAAGGCATGACAAACTTAGTTAAAATTTGATTATATATACTTGATCACATAAAAACCCATTCCCACAAAAGTGAGTTTTGAGCCTTTATTGAGCATACAAATTTACATCTTTAGACTAAATGCTCATTTTTCGTTTCTTGTGTGAATAGCCGCTTGGTTCTTACGACTCTAGAACTTGCCATGACGATACATTCCCGGTCCTTGTCAACTTAAACCCGAGTAAGTAAATGATGGAGGCATTAGGACTAACCCTTTTTATTTCTACACCATTATTTTTCTTTTTCTTTTACCACCTACCCAAAAACCCCCCTAGTTAACCCCTTTGAGCCTAAACCTTTTCATTTCATCACCCAAACTAAAAACCCTTTTACCCACCAAAACCTTTTTCATTTTTAACCCTTTGTTTTAGTAACAAGTTCGGTTTTTCGTATGATAAAAAAAAAATGTGTGTTATTAATGAAGCAAAAAGAAAATAAACAAACAAAGTCATCAAAAATAACTTTTTTGAATAAAAGCTTCATTAAAATAAAAAGTTACAAAAATAGAAAATCTTACGAAAACCGACACTTGTTACGCCTTTTCGCCCTTTTTCTACTAACCACTAACCACTTTCCCAACCACCTACCTTTAACCCAAGCCTAACCCTTAACCCACAAAGTCCTCTTGATATTTACAAAGGTATAAAAGTTAAAAAGGAGGAGGATTGATTGCTTGGCAAGCCTATGGTAGGAATAAATTCCATGCCGCTCTCGAGTGATTCACTAAAAATACACATTCGGCCGAGTGTGAGTGATTTCTCCCGTGAGGTATGTGAACTTGTATATAAATGGAATTTTAAAGAGGCATGTTATGCCCAAATAAGTAATTTCTCCTATGAAACGTTCTAAATAAATCATTACGAATAGGAGTGTAAATAAATAAAAATAAAACCCAAAAAGATCTTGGACATCCCGACACTCTACGACAAGCCTAAAACCTTCTCTTCTACCTATTCCATTTGGGAGTGTAAGCCACATATTAAAGAGTTTTGCTTGAGGACAAGCAAAAGTTCAAGTGTGGGGGTATTTGATGTGTGCAAAATGCAACATATAAATTACATCAAACAAGGCATAAAACTAACCCTTTTTAAGTACTAATATTGGAAAAAGAGTGTTTTTGTCTTCCTTTTGTATTTTCAGGATTAAATGAGCTCAAAAACACAAAAGAAGCAAAAAGACAGCTAAATCCAACATAAATACAAGGAAAGGAACATTAGTGGACTGCCCGACCCCTCAACGGCACCTTCCAAAGCAAATTAGAGAAGTCAGATGACTGAACACGCCCCGTGCTCAGCCAGCACGGGGGCGTGCCCAAGAAGCAGCAGAAAAGACAAATCTATAGAAGCTTCAATTGCCCACCACGGGGCCGTGCCCAGCGGACACGGGAGCGTGTTGAAAGTACAGCAGGCGCATTTATTGTAATTGCGAATTACAATTAATGAGGAGAGAGAGTGTCAGACAGACACGGGGTCGTGTCCAGCTCTCTGTTCAGCCTATAAATAGGAGTGCTTGGATTCATTTCATCTCATCCCTTGGCACACCACCTCTCTCACACTTCATCCACCACCCACCACCATCACAACACCATCATCCACCACCATCATCCATTGTCCATCGTAGAGTGTGTGAGTCGTCTCGGGATCCAAGATTGATCGTAAGAGTTCTTGACAATCAAGGCCATGTTTGCCTAAGTCTCTTACATCACTTGGTGAAGACAAAGTGTCTAGTATAATACTTTTTATTTCTAATCTTTTGCACTTTTTATTTGGTTTTGTATTAATGACTTTAATAACTAGTTACTTATGTTGAAGGTGATCTTTCCTTATCGTTTGTCCGTGGTGTCTTGGCATTATTTTACTGTCTATATAAAATAAAGGATTTTCACCATTCATATCTCCACGGTCTATATGGAGGTATGTTGGCTACCTGGTCGGGGGTTAAGGGAACGGTTTGGTAAAGGTCTTGCCATTGTTCAGCGTTTAGAGGTCCTGCAATGGACCTGGGTCAAATTTAGTAGGACCTCCTTCAATGCTTCACGGTATTGGATGGCGGGGGTCCAAACTCTTTGATCCCCTCATAAGTTAACTACTATTAATACTATAACCCGGCTATTTAGGACTGTATCCCTGCTGACTCAGACTACTTAGCCGAGGGTAACGTCACCGCCAAAAGCGGGGCCTACCACAATACTGCATTAATAACTTAATTCATTATCTTCCAATAATCCACCCTTTTAGGATTGTATCCTTGCTGACTCAAACTACTGGGGTGAGGGTAACGTCACCTTCAAAAGAGGGGCCTACTACAATAACTAAGATAATCTCTTAATTATGTGCAAAAGTGCGGAAATAATCAAAGGTTATACTAGATACGAGTCGGAACCAAGTGATTCATCTTGTCTATCTGTTTTTTTATTTTATTTTTATTTTCAGCATTTTAGTTAGTTTTTATTTTTCTTAGCTTAAAACTCTTTTTTCTAAACTTTTATTTTGATTAGACGTTGAGGATAAACCGGTACTAAAAGCTCTTGTGTCCTTGGACGACCTCGGTATCTTACCAACGCTATACTACACTCAACGATGGGTGCACTTGCCCATATGTGTGTTTAGTGTTAGTGAAATATCGTGTTTTATAAATTTAAAACTTGGCTAAAATAAGTGTTAAAAAGGGCTTAAAATATACACCTAATATATATAACACTTTACCGCACATCAAGTTTTTGGCGCCGCTGCCAGGGACACAAGGATTTTAAGAAAGTTAGGAATCAACGGCCTAATCATTTTTTTTATTATTTTTTTTTCTTTTTATTTTTTAGGATTTTTCTTAGTTTTTCAGCTTCTGTAGAGCTCAGCACGGGTCGTGCCCGCTGAACACGCCCCCGTGCTCAATCATTGGAACTGGCAATCCTGTTTAACGTCAGACAGTAAGCTGAACACGGGGCCGTGCCCACTCAACACGCCCCCGTGCCCAAGTTTCAGTTACTGAAAACAGAACCGTTAGATCCCGGCGGTTGGTAATTTCTGACATAAACATGAGTGATAGTAATTGTTTTTACTTTCGGCACTCTTATGGTACGTGGTGTCAATTATGTGGTGGCGAACATGAAGAAGTAGAATGCTACTTTCTAAATTATAGGCCCCACTACATGGACCCACCGACTTCTTACAACCTTAAGAGGGGCGAAAGTAAAAATAAGCACTATTTCTCCCTCGAATGCGCCCAACCAGATATTCTAGGGGAAATGCTCCTTGATGAGTTATTTCAACTAGAAAAGCTAGTTCAGAATTGGTTAGAAGAACTTAGGAAGGATTTTATTGATCCACCCCAAGACGATAACCATGAAGAATTGTTGGAACCGCATTCCGACAACCTCGTTGCTCCCGAAAATACCTTCGTTCCTAGCAAAGACTTGGACGATAGTCGTCCCTGTGTCGATTGTGCCGTGAAGGACTCTCCATCGACTTCGTTCGGTGCATACATAGACCTGAGCGATTCGGCATACACCTTCTTTAACAAGAGCCCGGGAAAGGGTTGGACTTGTCCACCTAGAATGAAAATAGGAATTACCCTCACCGACAACCTCTTGCATTCTCGCCTTAGTCTAGGACAATTAAGGTATCTTAGGCACTTTGGGGTTGTTCCAACCAGTAAGGAACCACCCGATTTCGACGAGATCCTTGAAGTAGCAAAACTCCATAAAGCAGCCTCCAGACACGGGGCCGTGTCCAGGTCAACACGCCCCCGTGCTCACTAAAAAGATTCTCTGCTGATTTGGTCAGAATACGGACAAAATGTGTCAGGATTTCCTCTGAACACGGGGCCGTGTCCAGTCAACACGGGGCCGTGCCCAGAGCACTGTCGTTTTCTTTAAATGCAGCCTGATTCCTGTTCATTTTGACCACTTCAATTGACAGAGATCCCTGGGATTTTCACTCATACCATCCTAGGTAAGTGTTAAAAGAAGGTTCCAAAGGACCCTCTTGTCCCTTCCACTTTTATTCATTTCCTCCTCTTTCAAAATTTTTTCAAAATTTCCTCCATGGAAGCTTGGAAATCCCTTGATTCCAACCCTCTATGTGAAGTTTGTAAGATTATTTCCTAAAGATTCTTGCTTAAAGTTAGTTGTATAACTTTGTTTTAAATTATCTGAGCTTAAAACCCAGATAAAGATCATAAAAATAATTTAAAACTCCAAGATTCTTTAGCCAACAATCCTGCAGACAAATGGACACGGGGCCGTGTTCAACGAGCACGGGGCCGTGTCCAGGGGCTCTGTTTTGCAAAAATTTAGCTTTCTTCGGTTTCCTTCACAGAAAATGGCAAGCAGAACAAGCGGATCATCTTCAAGAAATAACCGACAAGGGAGGAGATCTTCAACAGCAGAAGACTCTCTTGTAAACTATGTTTACGCTCTAAGGGAGGCTATTGATGAAATGACGGGAGTGGAAGAAGCATTGGTCGACCGTATCAACCATCTTACAGTAGGGCTGGAGGGCTGTCTCCATGAAGTAAACCTCTTGCACCAGAGGTTGAACCTTCTCGCTTCCCCGCCTTTGGTACCTATAATAACCCAAAGGGCGTGGAACATGGTGCCTGAAGTTGTCATTCCAGCCGAATGGTACGCCATGCACCAAGAGCTTCCGCGAAGAGTGGTGCAAGGAGTCCCGGTGAATGTTCCCCCTCAACCACCAGCAGCGGAGGAAAATGAAGCCGCATTCTTCCTTCCTAGGGAGATCGAAGAATGGCTTTAAACAACGTTTAGGGAGAAATTTATTCGGCTAAAAGTCCTACTATATCGGGAAACTATTCTCGAAATTTTCTTAAATTAGTAGAACTCCTTATGATAACCTCGTGTACCTGCTGACCTATTTAGTTAAGTTTTAGTTTTAATTTTAATTTAGGATTATGTAAGTTCTCTCTATGATGAAATGAATTGATGGTTTTAAGGTTTGGATGGTTTGTAATGAATAAAACACACTCATGGTGGTAAAGGATGAAAAGGGGAACGAGAAAAATGAACTCATGCACGAGAACAAGGCAACCCGACAATTCTCTCCAGTCCAGAAGGTTCAACACGGGCCGTGCACAACCAACACGGCCCCGTGCCGAACCACCTGCAGAAAAACGCCCAGTTCAGGTACCTGGACACGGGCCGTGTTCACCCAACACGCCCCCGTGTCCAGACTTCTGTCTGTCTTAATTTAATTTTGTTACTGGCACTTGAACACGGGGCCGTGTTCAGTGCCCAGTAACACAAATTTTTGCTTTTTAAACACTATTTTACACATCTAATCAACCTAAAAATTTGTTTTTTGGACACATTGAGGACAATGTGTAATTTAAGTGTGGGGGGAATGCTAAAACCTTGAATTTTGCAAGTCCTAAATACAAGCCTTACACAAAACTCTATTGGAACCGCTAATCACCCCAAATTTTTTCAAAAATTTCATTTTTTTTTTACTTGTCTAGGTTTAACTCGGGAAATTCAAGTTCTCAAAAAGGTTATATTTTTAAGAATTTACAACCGATAGCGTAGTGATAAAAAGAACCAACATAAGAAAATTATGAAAAGGCATGACAAACTTAGTTAAAATTTGATTATATATACTTGATCACATAAAAACCCATTCCCACAAAAGTGAGTTTTGAGCCTTTATTGAGCATACAAATTTACATCTTTAGACTAAATGCTCATTTTTCGTTTCTTGTGTGAATAGCCGCTTGGTTCTTACGACTCTAGAACTTGCCATGACGATACATTCCCGGTCCTTATCAACTTAAACCCGAGTAAGTAAATGATGGAGGCATTAGGACTAACCCTTTTTATTTCTACACCATTATTTTTCTTTTTCTTTTACCACCTACCCAAAAATCCCCCTAGTTAACCCCTTTGAGCCTAAACCTTTTCATTTCATCACCCAAACTAAAAACCCTTTTACCCACCAAAACCTTTTTCATTTTTAACCCTTTGTTTTAGTAACAAGTTCGGTTTTTCGTATGATAAAAAAAAATGTGTGTTATTAATGAAGCAAAAAGAAAATAAACAAACAAAGTCATCAAAAATAACTTTTTTGAATAAAAGCTTCATTAAAATAAAAAGTTACAAAAATAGAAAATCTTACGAAAACCGACACTTGTTACGACTTTTCGCCCTTTTTCTACTAACCACTAACCACTTTCCCAACCACCTACCTTTCACCCAAGCCTAACCCTTAACCCACAAAGTCCTCTTGATATTTACAAAGGTATAAAAGTTAAAAAGGAGGAGGATTGATTGCTTGGCAAGCCTATGGTAGGAATAAGTTCCATGCCGCTCTCGAGTGATTCACTAAAAATACACCTTCGGCCGAGTGTGAGTGATTTCTCCCGTGAGGTATGTGAACTTGTATATAAATGGAATTTTAAAGAGGCATGTTATGCCCAAATAAGTAATTTCTCCTATGAAACGTTCTAAATAAATCATTACGAATAGGAGTGTAAATAAATAAAAATAAAACCCAAAAAGATCTTGGACATCCCGACACTCTACGACAAGCCTAAAACCTTCTCTTCTACCTATTCCATTTGGGAGTGTAAGCCACATATTAAAGAGTTTTGCTTGAGGACAAGCAAAAGTTCAAGTGTGGGGGTATTTGATGTGTGCAAAATGCAACATATAAATTACATCAAACAAGGCATAAAACTAACCCTTTTTAAGTACTAATATTGGAAAAAGAGTGTTTTTGTCTTCCTTTTGTATTTTCAGGATTAAATGAGCTCAAAAACACAAAAGAAGCAAAAAGACAGCTAAATCCAACATAAATACAAGGAAAGGAACATTAGTGGACTGCCCGACCCCTCAACGGCACCTTCCAAAGCAAATTAGAGAAGTCAGATGACTGAACACGCCCCGTGCTCAGCCAGCACGGGGGCGTGCCCAAGAAGCAGCAGAAAAGACAAATCTATAGAAGCTTCAATTGCCCACCACGGGGCCGTGCCCAGCGGACACGGGAGCGTGTCGAAAGTACAGCAGGCGCATTTATTGTAATTGCGAATTACAATTAATGAGGAGAGAGAGTGTCAGACAGACACGGGGTCGTGTCCAGCTCTCTGTTCAGCCTATAAATAGGAGTGCTTGGATTCATTTCATCTCATCCCTTGGCACACCACCTCTCTCACACTTCATCCACCACCCACCACCATCACAACACCATCATCCACCACCATCATCCATTGTCCATCGTAGAGTGTGTGAGTCGTCTCGGGATCCAAGATTGATCGTAAGAGTTCTTGACAATCAAGGCCATGTTTGCCTAAGTCTCTTACATCACTTGGTGAAGACAAAGTGTCTAGTATAATACTTTTTATTTCTAATCTTTTGCACTTTTTATTTGGTTTTGTATTAATGACTTTAATAACTAGTTACTTATGTTGAAGGTGATCTTTCCTTATCGTTTGTCCGTGGTGTCTTGGCATTATTTTACTGTCTATATAAAATAAAGGATTTTCACCATTCATATCTCCACGGTCTATATGGAGGTATGTTGGCTACCTGGTCGGGGGTTAAGGGAACGGTTTGGTAAAGGTCTTGCCATTGTTCAGCGTTTAGAGGTCCTGCAATGGACCTGGGTCAAATTTAGTAGGACCTCCTTCAATGCTTCACGGTATTGGATGGCGGGGGTCCAAACTCTTTGATCCCCTCATAAGTTAACTACTATTAATACTATAACCCGGCTATTTAGGACTGTATCCCTGCTGACTCAGACTACTTAGCCGAGGGTAACGTCACCGCCAAAAGCGGGGCCTACCACAATACTGCATTAATAACTTAATTCATTATCTTCCAATAATCCACCCTTTTAGGATTGTATCCTTGCTGACTCAAACTACTGGGGTGAGGGTAACGTCACCTTCAAAAGAGGGGCCTACTACAATAACTAAGATAATCTCTTAATTATGTGCAAAAGTGCGGAAATAATCAAAGGTTATACTAGATACGAGTCGAAACCAAGTGATTCATCTTGTCTATCTGTTTTTTTATTTTATTTTTATTTTCAGCATTTTAGTTAGTTTTTATTTTTCTTAGCTTAAAACTCTTTTTTCTAAACTTTTATTTTGATTAGACGTTGAGGATAAACCGGTACTAAAAGCTCTTGTGTCCTTGGACGACCTCGGTATCTTACCAACGCTATACTACACTCAACGATGGGTGCACTTGCCCATATGTGTGTTTAGTGTTAGTGAAATATCGTGTTTTATAAATTTAAAACTTGGCTAAAATAAGTGTTAAAAAGGGCTTAAAATATACACCTAATATATATAACACTTTACCGCACATCACCTATCCCCGGTTAGAATAAAGGGAGGTTAATATGTTTGACTTAACAATACCCCAAGAATCGTGGGCGGTGCATTACTCCTATAGCGCTATAATTGTTAAAGTAGGTTAGCAAAGTTAATGAAGCATATATTGACACAAATAGTTTACATTAGCATAACAAGTCTAAACAAGCATCATATAGTTTCATGTTAAGCATGGATAGAGTTTAAAATAGTTTCATGTGTTGTGTAATTTTGTACAATATACATGTTGCATCCTAAAGTGATAAAAAAAGTAAACGGGATCGAGTATACTCACGGTTTTGCAAGCTTTCCTACTTGAAATCCTGCGAGTGATGTTGATGGATGAATTAGTTTGGAGCACCTTGTCCTTCTACACGTGGAAACATAGGTGTGTGAGTTTGGGAAAATCGGAAGATTATAGATTCGGAGTCTAAAATATATGGAAAATAACATAAGGGAAAAATAATCATCTTGTACACATAACACTTGTTCTTGACACTATTAAAACTCCAAAGAGTTTGTATGATTTCATGGATTCAAGGTCCATTAGAGTCATAACAAGGGCATGGTCATAGATGATGTAACACATTCTTGACAAGTAATTATCAAGTTATCATCAAGTTTAGTTACTTAGGTATACATATGGAATAATTAGATAATATAGAGATTACAAAGTCATATGGTTCAAGCATGAGGTAGGAGATTAATGTCTCCATTTAGGCACCTCTTTGTGTCATAGAACTCATACATGAGGTAGGAAGAACAAGCTTCCATTTAGGTACCTCTATTATTCACCACTACACTTGTTGTTATAAACAACAAGGTAGGTCTTGAACTTACAAGTAATAATGCAATAACAACAACTAGTCTATGAAAAAACATCAAGTAGTGAGTGGATTTCTATGAAGGATAGCCCAAGCTAGTCCAACTATCACACATTCATCAAGCTTCATGCTTGAACACTACTTGTGGGTAAAACCCTAACTAAAACATAATGTTTGTGAGGTTTTAACCTCTGATTTAACATTTCTCAGCCTTGTTTTTAAGCCCAACTAACCATTCACTTGATTATGAGCATTAGGATATAGGTTTGAGATGAGAAAACTCAAGCTTGGTTAAGTTTAACAAAGATTACATGAAAACATAAACAATCAGTGGACTTTGGAGCCTTTTAGCGGAGTTCCATGGACTTATTTACTGTGAAAAACCCATGGAATCGAAGCTAAGGTCAAACCAAGGACATAGGAAAAAGAATGAGCTAAATCGAACAAGTATTGAGTGAGTTATGCTCACTTTAGTGAAGGATGATGCTTCTGTCCGAACTTGAACTTGCAGCAGCTTTAGGACTGATTAGAGAGAGTTGTGAGGGAGTTTGTAAAGTGAAAATGACTTGGGAGGCACTTGGTATTTATAAGGAAGTGATTAGGGTTGGTTTTGGTGAGTTATTAAATGCTAAAATGGGTTTAAACTTCAAACAACACCCAAAATCGCGCTCAAATTCGCGGCTGATGGAAAGGGTCTGATCTGGGCTTTCTCTCGTGGCCAGCAAAGACATTTAAGGGATTCTTCACGGCCCGTGACAAGGGGATGGCTGAAGTTTCACTTAATTACAATTTGGCCCCTGAAGTTCTTTATTTAGGGTTTTGGGGTGTTTTAGGGACTATTTTCGCCATTTAAGCATAGTTTAAGGACAAAATAAGTATGAATAACATAATCCAAGTATAATTAAGTATATGAATGTCGTATTTAAGTTTCGTATACGTTCAAAATACGTTTTATGCATAAGTTTCACATATTTGCAAGTTTAGCACATAGTTTCCAAGAATTACGAATAAGCATCAATTGTTTCACGAAATTGAATGTATGAGCGTGTATAAAGTGTGTACAACATGTATTTAACAAAATACGAGTTTTATTTATGATCCAAGTCTCGGATTTTACAACGGTTACAAGGAAGGAAGGAACGATTACAAGAACACAAAACTTCAAAAATAGAAATACAAACAAGACTTTCTAATTATGGAAAGTACAAAAGAGCAGGGAGTTACAACTATTTCATTTCAACTTTGAAATTCAAGACTATTAATCATAATGAAACTCAAGTATTTTATTCATGTTTACGTTGTATATTGTAGACTTGTTTATATGTTCATGCTCAAAATCAATGTTTTAAACACCATTATACATGCTTTATACTTGTACAATCTACAATTATACTTGTTACATCAAAAAACCGGCTAAAATTATGAAAATAATCAAACTTGTATCTTCGAGAGAAGGGAAGACACCCTTCGCAGGAAAGGACTACCCTTTCGTGCGAATAGCCCTTTCGTCCCAAGCCCCTTCGCCTGAAGATCCCATCCGCTCCAACGCACTTCCTAACATATAAATAAGTGCATAACCCCATTCATTTTACTTCCCTAGTCGCCCAGGCACTCTCATACGCTCAGAAATTCTCCTTTGCAATCAGAAGCTCTCAGTAATGATTGTCTTTCATTTCCTTTACTTGTATTGTATTTCATTTCATTTATTTAACATATTTTTAATTAATCTTGTTTGATTCACCCCTTGGATGGTCTTCACGAGTCTGCCTTGCCAAACTCATAGTGAAACCTCACCACTTATGAGGTTCAAACTAAGATTTACAAAACTTGATTTTAAAACTTGTTCTTGCACTTTGATCTACTTTCTGTTATGAAACTTGGTGGAATCTGGTACCCACCAGGCTCACAGCTTAGTTCATAGTTGTGGGTTTGCGTTAGCGTAAATTTCTAGCAAGAAATGATCTGTTTTGGATGGATCAAACAATCGTTTTTTATTGATCTTGCACCTTTCGTACGAATGGCAACACCCTTCGTGCGAATGGGGTAATCCCTTTCGCACGAAGGGTCTATTTTCACATGTTTTCGTTTTTGATTTCCTTTCTGTTCGATTCGAGTTCATCAGTACAGCAAATGTTGAAGTCATCTCAGATTCACCATCTTCAATATGGATGATTTGAGTTATGACAGAAGTGTGAACATTGGGTGCCTTGGCTTTCCAGCCTAGTGCCACCACCTCATTTGTGTACCACACAGATGAACACCAAACAGTTTACTAGTCACAAAGTAAGTTAACCCCGCCTCACTTCCAACATTTGCCATGTTGGGTATGACACGCATGGTTATCCGTATTTGACTGTTTGGCTATTTTACTTATTTTTTTCACTTCATATAACGATTACTATTTCTGTATTATGTTAAAACAGTTTACGAATAAATTTTTACGCACACATACACACATAAACAAGACCAGTCGTACGAATAGACTCCCATACGCACGAAGGGCTCCCATTCGCACGAAGGGTCTGTTACTCGATTTTTCATACATTTTTCGGTATTTTACAGTCTGATCCGAACCCTTTTCACATCAAAATACTTACACCTTCGTTTACCCATTGTAGGGTAACCTCGGTGTCACACCCCGATATTTACAGCACAGCCCGGTGGGCCCAGTGGGGAGTATCGTGATGTAAGATTGGTATCGTCATAGTCAATAAACACAGAATAACACAACAGAAGTCTTGGAGTAAATTACTATTACAAACCGATTGTTCAAAGTTCAAATATTAAATACAATTGGTTGTAATAAGAGAATCCACAGGCGGATCTAATAAAATGTACAAAATGATAATCAACAGACTTTTGGGCATCCTTGGGATTTGCAAGATCCTCTATTGATACCAAGCAGCTCCCAGCCTATTTGCGTGTAGTACCTGTCACTTATTCTTTTGAAAATACGCCAGTTTACACTGGTAAATACAAATAACTGACACGTTTTGAAAACATTTCAAAAATTGATTTAGGTGCACAAGGCACGAAAAATCTTTTATAGCTTAGGGTAATGAAAATTTTAATCTAGTGCACAGTTTTACATGTTTGTCAATACATATGGGGCCCCGTATAGAAACCGAGACATGATTAAATGACACACCACTTTTATAAACCCACAAAGGAGTTATCCCCAACCTTGTGGGTATAAGTATATTTAGCATTTGCATCTGTCAGGTGTATGCCTACACCCCTTGCATAGGTCGTGGCCATTTGCAATTAAATGAGCCGAGGATATCCTGGACACGGTCGTGTTAACCCCCAATGCTTAAGTTATCAATTAAAACAGGTTAAAATGGGTTATGCAGATTTGTTAGCCATAATCCAGCTAAGTGATCCCATACCCGACCAAGCGGTAATAATTTACCGTATCCCAAGCCCGTATAAGGGAAAATAAGTTAAAAGTATTTACTTGAGCAAATACTTGATTCACAGCAAGGTTTAAATAACTCAGTCATATAATTCACTAGAAAAGTGTAGATAGCTTTTACTGAGAGGCTCTAGTCTGGAATGATGGTAATATTAACCAATTAGAATGCTAACGGGTCCTATTTAAGTCATAGATTTAGATCGCTAGCTTAAAGGATAAAATACGGTATGATACGCTAGATTAAGCGATGACCGGATTAGAATGTAGTTTAAACCCAACAAGTACTAATACTTGTATAATATGGGTAAACTATTAACACTCTAGAATTTGAGGTAAAAATGATAAGGTTAAACCCGTTTCGGTAAACTTACGTAAACTAGTTACGAAAGTCTAACCGTATGCGTATAAGCGATAACGAGTAACCGGATGAGTCATGAACAAGTTCCATATGCCAATATACTTTAAACAAGTTTTAATATCAGTAGGATATCAACGTGTATGCCTATTAAGGTTTTAAAATCAAACAATGCTTCATAAGGGCATTTTGGTCATTTAGCGACATATAAAAGGAGCTTGCGTATAATCTGATGTTACAACCATAAAAAGTCTGTGAAAACACTTTAAATATTATAAAATATCAGTAGGATATCAAACATATGTTTGTTTTATAGTTTAAGACCAAACTATGCTCCGTATGGGCATTTTGGTAATTTCACACATAGTTTAAAAGACTAATTTGGGAATATGAGTTTATATCTTATACCTACAATAAAAATATTTAAAATAACTTATAAAATCAGTAGGTAACAAGTCTTGGTTGGTAGTTATGGTTTAAAATCATACTACGCGCCGAAACGGCGTTAAAGTCGTTAAATGATGATATTTGCGATCTTTTCGGAAAACTGATGTTATGATCAGGTTTGAATGACCAAAATATGTTAATTAATATAACATATCAGTAGTCAAAAGGTTTTGTATGAAAATTATACTTTAAAACCATTTTATGTGTTATAAGGCCATTATCGTCATTTAATAGCTTTATTCAAGCACTTGTGCATAAACTCAGTTTATAATCTGATTCGATATCCCAAAATATCCTAATTATTATATTACATCAGTAGGCAATAATTTTGGTAAGAGAAATTATGCTTAAAACCAATCTACGCGCCTAAAGGGCATTTTGGTCATTTTAAGGCATAATTTACGACATTATATGCAAACTCAGTTTATGATCAGATTCGTAACACCAAATTATGTTAAACATGTTAAAATTTTAGAACCTAAATCATTTGAAATCTTATTGGTATCTAAAACCTTATTTTTGCTTAAAAAGGCATAATGGTCAAAGTATGGCTTAATAACGGAACATGTGCAAAAACTCAGATTTCTAGTATTATTGTGTAATATAACCCTATAGGGTTATGCTACATTATAACACGATCATAACGGGACCTTAAATCAGTATCATACTAATCTAATTCGGGTCATAATCGAAAGTCAACAAAGTTATCCTAGGAGTTATCCTCCTCCCCCTTTCTTTCCTCATTAGTCTCGGTTTTGACCGATTTTTGTCTCACTATATCTAGAGTGAGAGACAAAGAAAGATATGCAGTTGATCTATATGTGGTTGGCTTTGAAGCCTTAACATTCCCTTTTATTTTCGGTGCCAGACCACCGATGAAATGCGCAATGCGTTTAGGCTCAGGGGTAATTAAATTGGGTACTAACCTAGACAATGTATTGAAGTCGGTTATATACTGACGACAATCTAGGTTTTCCATTTTGAGAGTCAGGAAATCTGACTCCACTTTTTCCACTTCATGTTGTGGACAATAAATTTCCCTGATAAGGTCCACAAACTTGAACCATCCCATATTATATAGGGGAATCTTCCCCGTGGAATCATGGCTTACCACCATGTGAGGGCCTCGCCCTTGAAGGATTGTGAAACAAATTTCACCACATCCTTATCAGCACAACTGCTGATGTCCACTGTAGTCTCCATTTCATCGAGTAATTTCATGGAATCGATTTCCCCTTTCTCTCCATCGAAATCCCTGGGCTTGCAGGAGATGAAGTACTTGTACGTACAATCACTCATAGAAGAATGAGGTTTATCTTGAAGCACTTGCTTCTTTGGTTCACTCTTCGCATTTGAAGAGTGAACAGAGCTCTCTTTACAAGTTGATGAATGTGGTTTTGTATGGGACTTAGAGCGAATAGCACTCGACTCTTTAAAGTTTTCCATGTAAGTATTTACGGCCTTGCCGACCGCTGCATTGATCATGGCCTGTAGATCAGCACCACTGATATTTATGTTTGCAGCGTCATTTACATTTGCAGCATCACTAGTGCTGTGAGCTTCATTTGAGTTGGCCATATCAGAAGCTTTTGGTACTAAACATCAATAATAACAAATGCTTAGTTGCAAAATAATAGTGAATCATTGTATTTGATGATTAACAAGCCATGGTATTATTAACCATACGGGCTATTAGGTTTTAGCATTCCTAATGAATTTTGTTTGAAAGTATATCAATTACATTTAGCCTAGGTCACAAAAGGACTATCAATGGCACTTAAGGTTTGGGCCGAGTCCATTATCTTTTTGGCAGGGGATCACAATGTCACAACTTTATTTGTCATATTGACGATTATGAAATAGCTCGAAGGCTCGCCATAAAGGACTTTTAAAACATGGCACAAGGGCCCGTCACGAAAGACATATAGATGTAGCTCATAGGCTTGTCATGAAGAACATAAAAAGATACGACATAAAGCCTAGTCCCGAAGGACAACTGAATATGGCACAAAGGCCTGGTCACAAAGGACGTAAAAATAGGACACAAGTCCATGTCACAAGGACATTTTTAGAATATATAAGTCACGATCTTATTGATCAAGAGGCTTTAAGGCTTGAACATAGTTCATTACCTTTGGACAGGGAGTCGTAGACCACAACTGTCGTTGTCATATTTTGATGATATGATATGGCCCGTAGGCAAATTAGTTGATATCACAAAGGATGTTAAAAATAAAATCATTGCACTGATTTTATTAGTCATGATCATATTGCTCATATCGATTATAAGGCTTAGGCATAGCCCACTACCTTGAACAGGGAACCACAAAGGTCACAACTGTTATTGTCTTGAAAGACGATTCATTTTGGCACATAGGCAAATAAATTGTCATCACTTATGCATAAACTAAGTTTACAATCTGATTCGATGTCCTAAAATATCCTAATTATGATATTACATCAGTAGGCAATGAGTTTGGTATGAGAAATTATTCTTAAAACCAATCTACGCGCCTAAAGGGCATTTTGGTCATTTTAAGGCATAATTTACGACATTATACGCAAAATCAGTTTATTATCATATTCGTAACACCAAAATATGTTAAACATGTTAACATTTCAGAACCTAAATCATTTGCAATCTTATTGGTGTCTAAAACCTTATTTTTACTTAAAAGGGCATAATGGTCAAAGTATGGCTTAATAACGGAATATGCGTAAAAACTCAGATTTCTAGTATGATCGTGTAATATAACCTTATAGGGTTATGCTATATTATAATACGATCATAAGGGGACCTTAAATCAGTATCATACTAATCTAATTCGGGTCATAATCGAAAGTCAACGCAGAAGTCAAATTTCGCGACTTTCGTTTGCGAACCGACCCTAAAACTGGAATTGACAAGCCGAACATGTTTACACATGTTCTAATAATTATTAATAAGTTGTTTAAGTGATAAAACATATTTTAGAACACTTCTAAACTCAGATCGTAATTATTTCAAAAAGAGACCCGTTGACTTTTTAAAACATTAATATGGTGACTCGTCAATTAAGCAAGCAAACATGATTCTTAGGAGGTTCCCTTTTGAGGGATTAACATCTACCTAATTATGATCACATAGCCATGTCCGTTGCAAACAATGGCTTGACCATTATGGTCTAAACCGAAAGTCAAAGCGTTTATCGTAAACGCTTGACTTTTCGGCTTTAAAAGCCTATAAACTGAATAAGCCACGAAAGGAACACTTACAAGTGGTCCTAGGGGCTGAATAAAACTCAGAGGATGCTCCCAATTGCTCAGGAACATCCAATGTTGAGAGATAGAGAGAAAGAATGAAAAGGTGCAAGTTTTGAACAATGAACTCCACACCTATTTATAGTATTTGGGATTTGCTAGGATCATGCCATGTGTTTAGGGGGCTCATAAGATTTTAACAAGTGTTATAACAGGTGTCCAAAACAATTTGCAGCCCAAGGAATTGAAGGGAAGGATCTAGAGCTTAACATGAGTGATGATCAAGCAAAAATAATTAAAAAAACAAAAACAAAAAAATGTCTGCTGTTGCTGTTGTCCCTGGCGGCCCGTGAAAGACCGGCCCAAAGGGCTCGCGGCCCGCGACGGTGGCCCAGGTCCAGCCATGAGTTTCTGTTATTGGCAGTTATGGCCCTTCAATCTTTTATTCATAATTTCAACTTTCATAAGTTGACATTTATGGCACAATATATTCTAAACCTTCATGTAATATTTATATTTGGCACGAAAGCCCTTAGTGGCCCATATTAGGCACACCCGGGAGTACGACCGAACATCATAGAGTTCCCGGTTCATTTAAAAAGGTCACTCAAAGGTGTAGATTTACACGTTGACCCTTTTAGTCCTTTTAACACACAAACTTGTGCGTATTATCGTTTAATGGCATCAAAGCCCTATACGGCCAATTTTAGGCATTCCCGAGAGTATGTTCAAACATCGTGATGCCCTGGGTTTGTTAAAAGGTTACTCAGAAGTAAGAATTTAATATGTTGACACTTTTAACCCTTCGATGCACAAACTTTTGTATTATATCGCAAACGGTTTCGTTTATCCAACAAGTGGCTCATTAAGAGAATACGAATACCGTGTAAGGTCATTCAGAGGCTTAGTTTAAGAATGTTGACACTTTTAGTCCCTCCACATTCATAGTTTTAAATTTTGACAAAATTAGTCCCTCATAGTCAACGTTTGACTTCATTAGGGTTTAGTACACGTGTCAACACTTCATTGGACACGATTTTACGAGGTGTTACACTTGGTGTACCAATCCCCAACTAATCAACTCTTAGTTTCGTAGGAATCTAAGCAAAACTGTGAGTATACTCGATCCCTTTTTCTATTTTATACACTTTAGGTGCAATATGTACAATTATACAAAAAACACGCAACCCTATTAAACTTGTTACAAATCACACTCTATCCACTATTAAACATAAGACCTGTTTTATGTTTGTTAATCTCACATGCTATGTTTACACGTGTCTATATGCTCATTAACTTTTCAAACCTACCTTAACAATTATAGCGCTATAGGACTAACGCCTCGCCCGTATTCTAGTGGTATTGTTAAGTAAACTATGTTACACCCTCTTCGTTTCAACGATGTTGGGTAATCGCGATTGCGTTAAACTCTGGTTTGACATATCCCTTACACTTTTGTAGTATGTTAGTGATAAGATATACATTCTATCATGTTGGATATGAGCACCATTAAACTTTTCACTATTATGTTATGTTATCAAACTTGTATACTCGCCAACTTTTTGTTAATCATATTTTAATACATCTTGCAGGTCGCTAGATGATGATTGAAGAAACACAATTAGGGTGGACTTAGATGCACACCTTAATGATAAACAATTATTTGGTTTCATATTTTATGTTGCTACAATTTATGTACTTGGTTTTTGAACAATGTATTTCACTTTAGTATTTATGCAAATTGGTTGAATTAAATATTGTCACAATTAGCGTTATGATGTCTCGAGCAATCTTGTTTTCGTCTCACTACAATGTTTCTGCCATCGGTTGGGGTGTGACAATAAGTGACACGTCAGCCCGTTTCGGGTCGGGGTGTTACACCAACCTTTTGTTAAATTTTTTGTTAAGTCTTACTAAAATGACGAAAAAATGTTCTTTAATAACTAGAGGGTCTATTTTTGTATTTAGGCTAATTTAATTACACGGACTCTATGTGTAGGTTACATAAATATGCATAATAAAATTCATATATGATAATAGGCAAACAGAATGAACACTAATTATATATATTATTATACTATTAATAAAAAAACTAAATGAATTATTATACTATTAATAAAGAAACTAAATAAACAGTAATTATTTGTTTTAAGGGCTTTTTTTATATGTTTTGTTTAGTGGTTTTTATATGTATTATTTGGCTTTTTATATATCTTATATAACTTGCGCTTTTTTTTATCCATGTAAATCACGTGTCGGTATTCTTTGGTGTTAGGATCGGAGGCTCACATGATTGTGCTTGTTTGTTTAATTTGAACAAGTTGAAAGATATAAAATAGATTAAGTGCAGCGGAAATGAAAACAAACTTTGTAAACACAATCAAAGGAGAAAATAGTTTGATAAACATTTGCTTTTCATAGAGTCGAAAGATTACAGATCAAAGCAAAAGATTACAATGCAAGCTTACAAACTAAACTCCCCCTCAGCCTGATACTCCATGGTTGGTTGCACAAGATGAAAGGATTGAATTGAGGAGAAGAACTCACTCAAAATGATCAAATGTAACAGTACAGGGTACTGCTCCATTTATAGACAATCCAAGCCACTGAGGCATCTCAGCTGACGTCACCATGAAAGCGACGTCTAACAGCCTAACAACCTGTAACAACTGTTCCTATACAAACACTACTATACTTAACCACTGATTATACATAAGACAAGTAATACACTAAACTACTGCTATCTTCTTCCATCAGTGCTTTCCTCAAAGTTGATCAGTCCTTGAGTGGGCAGTGCTTTGTCATCAGTAGATAGAACCAGCAGTGTTTACTTCTTCAGGGCTTGGTCAGCGGTTGAAAGGGTATCAGCAGTTGTATACGGACAGTGGATAGAGAGCCATCAGTTGTTGTAATCACTTTCAAGGGGAAAGCCTAATGTAAACAGCTGCTTATTGTGAATCCACTGTCATGATCCGGTTTTGGCTTTTATTATCTGTTCCTCTGGTAGGGTTCAATCCCAACAATCTCCCCCTGGAACAGATAATGCCAAAACCCTTCATTATTCTGGATCTTTATTTCTCATCAGAAGTTCCTTAGCTTGTCTTTTAAAATCCACTTCAAAGTCCTTGGAACTTGAATCATCCTTATCCCTGCACAGTGTAAGTTCAAGGAGATCCTGCAAATCTTCAACACTAAGGCCTAGTACTTCTTTCCTTGATATGTACTTCACTTCGCCATTGGATCTGACTATAGTCAATACGTGGGTCTTTTGGTCAGACATCCACTTTAGTACTTTTAAACCCAATGGGTTTCTTGGGAGAGATTTATTCAAAGATGAGTTTGGAGATGTTGGCCTTGTGAAAAGTTGTAAACTTTCAGACATTTGTTTGAAGGCTGTTTCGATGACATTATTTGCTGCAGCTATATCTTCTGCAGTTTCTCTTTCAATCAGCTCTTGCCTCTCAGTGTCTGTCATGTCTGTTGAAGTGTTTGGTGATGCAGGTTTGGTTAATACCTTTTTAGCAAGGTCTTGAAGTTTTGCTGATTTGTCTTCTTTTAGATCCATTTTCTTGATGGCTTCTGTGAAGTACTCAGCTTCCTTTTCCTTTTCTTCTTCACTGGTCAGCAGTTTTCCTTTTTCTTGGTTTTCCACAAGGATAGGATTATCTGTTGATGTGATCAGTGTTTTAAGAGCGTCAAGCTGCTGTTCTAGCTTTTTGTAGTCAGGCCTTTTTGAAGTGTCTGGGACTGTTATCCTTCTTTTCTTCAGCCGTTCATAAGCTTCGTCGGTATACTGCTTTGTCCATTTTGCTATGGCTTCAGCAGTATCCACCCTAGCATCTATCAACTCCTGTTTTTTTCTTTTTATACTCGGATGTAAGATCAACAATGAGCTTTTTATATTTGTTCCAATTTGGAGCAGTTTTCTTCTTTCTTGGATCATTTTTAATCCTTTCAATTCTGTCTGCTTCATGCTTTAAAGCAACCATTGGCCATTTTTCAAATTGGTGTTCTTCAGCTTGATAGAATTTTTCTTTCATGATGTATGCAAGATATCTTTTTCTCATTTCTTTTCGTTGATCTGCTTTTTCTTTACTCAAATCTTGTGCATAGTTTTCCATCAGCTTGACTTTTGTGAGCAAAAATTCCAATTTTTCAGAAATGGCTTCATCCCCTTGATCTTTGCATTCGAGTTTAGCTCTAATCTTTGCTTGCCTTGCTTTCATCTCGAGATATTCATCCATGTCTTCTGGGACTATGAAGCCTATGAGAGAAGGAAATCTTCTTTTTGAAGGATCATCCTCGGTGTAAAATTGTTTCATCTCATTTTTCACAGCTTCTAGTTCCAGTGGATATTTAGCAGCAACAGGATCATATTTTTCATCAGTTGCCTGAGTTGTTTTTCTTTTTCTGGTGTAAAGCTTTGTTGGTTGTGATGTAGGAATGGTGAGAGCAGTGGTGGATGGTTGACTAACAGCTGTTGAAACAACTGGTGTTTCAACCTCTGTTGTCATTACAACTACTGATGTGTCAGTAGTTGTCTTATGCTTTTGAGCAGGGGTTAAAGGTGGCGAAGTTGTTTTTGGTGGTGGTGATGGAGAATCATCAGGTATGAAAATCCTTCTCCTTTTTATTGTAGGAGAGGCTGATGATGTCTTGGGTGGATCAGTGGTGGTGGTTTGAGTAATGGAAAGTGTCTGACTAACAGGTGTTGAAACAACTGGTGTTTCAACCACTGTTGTCATTACAACAGATGTTGTAACATCTGTTGTCTTCTGCTTTATAGCAGGAGGTAATGGTGGTGATGTGATTGCAGATGATGATGGTGGTAGGGCATTGGTTGTGGTGGTGTGTGTTGAAGTGGTGATTTTTGATACAGCAGCTTTAGTCTGACTATCCTTTTCAGGTTCAATATAGACACCATCTTCAATTCCCTTTTTCTTCCACTTGATTTTCTCCCCCTTTTTGGCATTATCTGGAAAGGGGTCATTCTTGAAAAGGATAGTGGGAGGAACTTTTCCAGTGGTGCTTTGGATGCTTGCCTTTATAGCCTTGATGTCTGCTTGAGTATCTTTGAATCTTGCTTCCACCATGTTTGTCAGCATTTTTACATGCATTTCATGCTGCTGATCAGCCATTTGTTTTTGTTTTTCAAGCATGGGTTGAAATAGATTCCAGAGCTCATTTGCAGCAGGTGCTTGTGATGGAGCAGGTGCTTGAGGTGGAACAGCAGTGGATTGTGCTTTTTGAGCTTTTAAAATCTGTTGCACCATATCCTTTATTTCAGCAACTGATGTTTCAAGTTTTTCAACTCTGCCCGTCAATTCCTGATATTTTGAATCATCACCCAAGTTAATGGGATCATCTGAATCCCCACCAGCAGTGGTTGTATCAATGTGTGACTTAGGAACAGAGTCCCAAAAATCATCCATTGATGCCCCTTGTTCTTGGTACTGGGGACTTCTTTCTTCCGCACTTGATAATCTTGTTATTTTACCAGTGGTCAAAACAGACTCACTAGTGGTTACCAGAGGTGCTATGGAAGAAATTGCCTTCAAGGGAGTCTTACTAATGAAATAACTGTCCAAATGTAAATCTGTTGATTCAACATTTGTAGTTGCTGCTCCACTTGAACTACTGACAAGAATTACTTGTAACTCCTGCAGTGTAACCTCCTCAGTTGTTACTGGGATAACAGGAGTAGTAGCATCAGACCCAGTCACTTGTGGGAGTATACTCTTAGTGATAGGTGATAGAGAGGAACTGGTTTGTGTCTGAGCTATAGCAACTGCAT
The DNA here is from genome assembly GCA_030545235.1 of Helianthus tuberosus. Lineage (NCBI taxonomy): Eukaryota > Viridiplantae > Streptophyta > Magnoliopsida > Asterales > Asteraceae > Helianthus > Helianthus tuberosus. Next base: position 38,923 of record JARYGA010054972.1, read on the forward strand.
GCAACAAGGGTATTATGGATTGTGGTAATATGATTGGTGAGGGTATGGGTGTTGAAAGAGACATGTCCTTGGGATCAGGACTAAGAAACATGGATCCGATTGGGTCCAGAGCTTCATATTGTGGGGTCCCTGTGCTTACAACCTGATCCTTTTGTGAGGATGCAGGAGGAGTTTTAGGCAATGGTGGAGATCTTTCTACCAACTGCTGTGAGGAAGTAGCAGCAGTGGTTTGTGGTGACATTTGTTTTGTCACTGGCAGTTGCTCTGGGATCTCATCTTCCAGAGTTGCCTTTGTTTTGGGTTTGGTGGGTTTTCTGGATGTTTTCTTTTTGGTCTTTTTGGTAATGGCAGGTGTGGGTTTCAAAGCAGTGGTTGTGCTGCTATGATCACCTGGAGCAGTGTGCTCAGCAGCCGATGTCTGAGGAGCAGTGGTAGCTGCTAAATTCTGCTCAGCCACCTCTGCTTTTGTTTTTAAAGGTGCCATCATTCTTGTGGATGTTTCAAGTGTTAAACCTTTTATTTGAAAATAAACACCTTGTTTGAGCAAATTTTCATTTTCCTTTTCAATTTTTTATTTAAAATAATAGCTTAAAATCCTTGGAAAAAGTAAAAATGATTTGCTATCAACATTCTTTACCAAGTCATTGAAGATCTCCTGGGAATAGTTATAGTTTTTATCATTTAAAATAGCATAACCCAGACATTGGATCTTCAATTGTATCTCGTTAAAAGCAGTTGTTTTATTTGAAACACACATCAAAAGTGTGTGGAATAAAAACCTAGGTGCAGAAGGGAAGTAACCTTTTTGTAAGGTATCTACCTTTGATTGTTCTGCATACCCTCTTTTCAGAAAATCCGTTTTCATCTCGTTTTTGGGAAAAGAAATTTTACCTTCTTGATCATCGAGTTGAAAGACCTCCGAAATTGATTGTGGAGTGATTTGAATCGCTTTACCCTGTATAGAGGAGTTGATGGCAATGACCTTATCATCTTGTTTTTCAAGCGTAGCCTTTTTCCAAAACTCTCTCTGGGTTTGTTGGTAGATTGGAGCATCTGCTATAAGCAAAGTTTTGTACTTTGACGCAGATATAATGTCGATGATGGAGTCGAAGGTGTGATTGTTGGTGGGTTTTGTAAGTAGACCCAAATAATTATGCGGGGCTTTGTATGGGAGTTCAATGGGTTCAGCGGCCATTTGATTGTCCTCTTTGGGAGATGAGGATGGTTTTGATTTTGATTTTGACTTTGATTTCGTCATTTTGATGAAGAGGAGCGAAGAATGATTTGTGATGAAAGTTGGAAACTGCTTTGTGAAGAGAATTTTGGAATTCAATTCGACAGTGTAAAACCCTGTTTGAGGGTTTTGATCAGGGTTTTATTTAGGGGAAAGGTAAGTGCTGATGTGGCAGCGGTTATAAAGATCTGAAGGCTAAAAACTGACCACGTGCCAACCTCTGATGAAATGGATGAGAAGTGGAGGACAGTTGTTTTGAGAGCCACTGATGAACCAAGCATCAGTAGTTACAACGGTAATAATGGGATAACAGTGGATGATTTTTACTATCAGTGGATAGCATATCAGTGGATAAGACACCGATTTTGAACATCAGTGCTTGCCAAGAAAATGAAGGATCAGTGGCTGACTTTCAGTAGTGGACAGTATTTAGGAAACAGATGTTTGAGCAAAACAGTGGTTAGAGGTAAGGTAATGGTAATGGTTTGAAAGACTAGTATGTCAGCAACTGTTTTGAGAATTTTCATTCAAGGTTTTGCCACATGTCATTTACATATTTTGAAGCTTTTACAACTCCCTGACAGTGGTTTAGTACCCCAGATGATGTAAACTTTTTACCAAGGCTACTCATTCTTGCTATGATATTCAAATTAAAACAAGAGTACCCCAATATTTCAAGGTCTTTTGGCAATCAATCTTTGATCAGTTTTAAGACAAACTTGAGTTAGATATGACCTTGATACTTGTACCAATTTCCTTTTGATCTGTTTTTGAGGAAAATATAACCAAAAAAAAATAAAGGTTATACATCCTGACAGGAGATTGAAACTTTTACTATCAAAAACCAGTAAAAGTTCAAAATATATTATTCTTAAAAAAATGAAGAATGATATATCCTGCCTTATTCGAGAGCATCCTTTTTCAGAAAAAATAAATAAAGAATTTTCTGAAAACAACATCAAAAAGAATCTGGTATAATTTTCCACTGAAACTCCTAATCATATCAATCTCAAGCTTATGAATAATGGTCAGTGGTTTGACAACAGTGGTATGAAACTTTAAATACATTTTGTCCACTGTTTGGTACCATTTTCTTGTTGATTGATTGACAGCAGAAATGAGGACACATGTTCACATGAGTTTTTGAAAACCCTGTTATAGACTTTGTTACTATGTGAAGATTCTGAATATTTGTCTAGTCTTCTTGTAAATTCATTCACTGGGAATACTATTGTTACCTGAACTTTTCTGAACCAGTGATTGCACATAGTTGCTTAATGACCATTGTTACCCCAATCTTTGACTCTTAAGTGTTTTATGTTTATACTATTTTCTTCTGTCTTCAAAAGTTTTGAGATAAACACACTTCTGAGTTTTTGTGAATTTTCTTCTTCCCTTTTTACCCTTCCCATTCATAAGTAATGAAATACTTACTGGGAGGTCTTTATTGAAGGAATACTTAATCCAGAATCATTTTGTAGTAATGCTTTAAGAGGTTTAGCCATATTTGTACAAATTTTTGACCAATCTCACATTACATATGATACGGACTATCTTGACTCCTGTTTTCTTAATGTATTTTAACAGAGTTAATTTGTTCCTTTTGAGGATCTCAACCTGTTTTTAACACATAAGATCTAATGACTAAAGTTTTAATTCCCCTCTTTTTGCGTTAGCAAAAACACCAATGTTTATATGAACATAGGTTTTTGTTAATTTGAGGTTCATACTTTAGTATATAATATTATGAAAACATCACAAATCTCATAACAACAGTTGAAATCAATTTTGAAAAGAAGAAATAATACCATAGTTTGACAGACATGTTTTCAGATCTGAAAACTATGAGTGACTTGTGTATGACATCACTTGTTGTGTGAAATTTGTGTGTCTTATGACATCTTGGTTGTTTTACAGAGTTTTTGAATAATAGTTTTGAACTAATTACTCGTTACTCTGTTTTTCAACTGAATACAATCAACCTTAGTATCAATGAAATTTTGAGTTGAACTGTTATGTCAAATTGATTGTTAGATCGAATTTGACTGTCCAAGCTCTGATACCAATTGTTAGGATCGCAGGCTCACATGATTGTGCTTGTTTGTTTAATTTGAACAAGTTGAAAGATATAAAATAGATTAAGTGCAGCGGAAGAAAACAAACTTTGTAAACACAATCAAAGGAGAAAATAGTTTGATAAACATTTGCTTTTCATAGAGTCGAAAGATTACAGATCAAAGCAAAAGATTACAATGCAAGCTTACAAACTAAACTCCCCCTCAGCCTGATACTCCATGGTTGGTTGCACAAGATGAAAGGATTGAATTGAGGAGAATAACTCACTCAAAACGATCAAATGTAACAGTACAGGGTACTGCTCCATTTATAGACAATCCAAACCACTGGGGCATCTCAGCTGACGTCACCATGAAAGCGACGTCTAACAGCCTAACAACTTGTAACAATTGTTCCTATACAAACACTGCTATACTTAACCACTGATTATACATAAGACAAGTATTACACTAAACTACTGCGATCTTCTTCCATCAGTGCTTTCCTCAAAGTTGATCAGTCCTTGAGTGGGCAGTGCTTTGTCATCAGTAGATAGAACCAGCAGTGTTTACTTCTTCAGGGCTTGGTCAGCGGTTGAAAGGGTATCAGCAGTTGTATACGGACAGTGGATAGAGAGCCATCAGTTGTTGTAATCACTTTCAAGGGGAAAGCCTAATGTAAACAGCTGCTTATTGTGAATCCACTGTCATGATCCGGTTTTGGCTTTTATTATCTGTTCCTCTGGTAGGGTTCAATCCCAACATTTGGTCATATCAATATTTTTTTCTTTATGGGTTGTTGTAACGAGTGTATGTGGCGTAAAAAAACAAACCAATACCAATCAAATTCCCGCTGTGTTGGTATATTTTTGGTCATATCATGATTTTTTTAGTTTTTTCTCTATTGGTTGCTATAACAAGTGTCAGTATCAAAGTTAAACGAACTAATACCCACCCACGACGCAACACGAGGATTTCCGGCGCAACGCGCAGATTTAATAGCACTAGTTAAAGTAAAAATTTAAAACCTACATCGATCATCTAAATTATCCCTCCCCGGTAACCTTAATCCACAATGCCACCACCATAATAACTTGGAAAAAAGATAATCGATCAGAACTTAAGTAAACAAATGGGGTGGAGGTAGGTGGTGGTGCGACTCCGATTTTTTAATCTTGGATGATGGTGGTTTCATCTCGCCGTGTGATGTTGATTCAATCGTCGGTATTGGTGGTTGCATAACACTGGTGATGGTGGTTTAGCTTAAACCTGTTACTTTTCCTTTTCCCCAAGTCTTCATCCATGCTTTCATCTCATCAAAATCATAGTAGGGGATGAAATGTCATCGGAGATAAAAGGTCTTCGGAGGTGAAGGTCGCCGGAGGTGGTGGTCACCGAATAACACAAGTCGAAATAAAGCTATCAGCACACACACACACAAACCCTTTATTCCACTCATAAAACCCTTTAATCCTGGGTGTGTGGTTCCTCAATGGATCCACCATGGTGGACCCTAGAATTTCGATTATGGGCGTATGGTTCCTAAACGTATCATGTTGACTTTGCAATAAAAACAACGAATTTATTAGCGAATTTATTAGCGAATTTAAAGCTTCCATGCCATAGATTCAGATTTTGAAGACCTCGTATTTGAAGGCTCTTGGATGGACTGGGACTCTTGCTAGGATGACATGTGGTATTGATTTGTGGCTCTGGTCTCAGATTCAAAAAAACATCTCGATTTGCAGTGTTGGTGGTGGTAATCATCGGAGCTGGTGGTGGTGATGGTTGATCGACAATCTGATTATGGGAGGGGGTTTCTATTTTTTTTTTTTTTTTAATAATATACTCCTAAAATACACCAAATTACTCCTTGCTTAGGATTGAATTCAAGACATCCCACCAAGAGGCAAGAGCCTCTACCAAGTGAGCTAGCTCCACATTGACAATAACAAAGTTTATAAGTTATGTGAAAGGGTTGAAGGTTTATGAAAGTTATCAGGAAGATAAAACGGTTATACTTTTGTTAAAGGTGATAATAGAACTAAAGTGGTCCAAGTTTATGAAATTTTACAAAAACTAAAATGAGTAATGGTTCATAAACATTAAAATCCTAATAATGTATTTTTAACAACAAAATCATTATACTAATGAGCTCGAACCTTTGACCTTAAGGGAAGTAACATCTTAACTTCAATGTCTTTATCATTACGACCCGACCCCACACCCCCTAATAAAATAAATAGTCTGGTGATTTTAATATTATTTTCTTAATTATACTCGAGAAGATTAATTTAGAAAGACGATGAATAATCATGGTTAATGAAATCCCAATTAGCATCTGATTAGTCGCTGATTAATCGCTAGTCGGGGGTTCAATGAGTAATTTTTTTTTACCGGCAAATTAATCAGTAGGCGGTCAATAATGGTCAACCCGGTCCTAATTGACCAAAAAACGATGGTAGTCTAGCGATTTTGGACAAATATTTTTAACCAAAACCTGTAAATTCCGGAAATTAATCATATCCACTTAAAAATATGGGGCGAGGAGCTGTCAAAACATGCATACTTAAAAATACATATAAAATATATATACATACATATAAAACTGAAAATAAGATATAAAATGTCAATCTGATTAATTGCTAGGAATTGCTTTTTAATATGTTAGAATATGTTAGAATAGAATAGAATAGAATAACTCTCCATCATTTAAAGTAGAGTAAACTGCCATTTTGGTCCCTGTGGTTTGGGCACTTTTGCCATTTTAGTCCAAATCTCAAACTTTTTAAATCTGGGTCCCTGTGGTTTCACTTTTATTGTCATTTTAGTTCAAAATTCAAAAACCCCCTTTTTTGACTGTTGCAAAATGTCTATTTTGTCCTTTTATTCAAGGGCATTTTGGTCATTTGTAATTATTATAACATACCCCTCTGTCTCTCTCTTCTCTCTCTCTCTCTCTCAGATCATCATCTTCTTCTTCTCTCTCTCTCTCTCACAGATCTTCACAAAACCCAGAATGTCTTCATAAACCCAGAATGCCGCCACAAGCGCCACCACCACTGCCACCTCCTCCACCGCCACCTCCACCACCACCGCCACCTCCACCTCCACCTCCTCCCCCTTCTCACCACCGCCACCATCAACACCCACCCCACCGCCACTACATCATTCACCGCCACCCACCGCCACCATCAACATTGTATCATCATCATCTTCTACCTCCATTGACTGTCCTCACCGCCGCCGTCACCACCACTCACCTTCCCCTTGCCGTCAATGCCACACCGCCGCCACTACATCCTCTACCCCCACCGCCTCTGTATCCAAACCCTAAAAATTCAATCCCCAAATTAAATACATTAGTAATCCCTCTCAATCTAGGATTCAGATGCAAAATCTTCGGTTTAGCTGCATTGTATTTGATTTTTGTTTGCCTCGAGTTTCCTGTGTATTTCGAGACATCGAGTGGTAGTTCAGATAATGAAGCAGTGAGTAAGTTTCAGTTTAAAGTGAGTAAAGCGTCTTTGAGATCTGCGTATCATGATGAAACGGTGAGTCAAGAAGAGATGAATGATGGTTTACCGCCGATTGATGTAAGGTATGACGATAGTGA